>DF359539.1:1465-27278 GCA_000787875.1 Solanum virginianum
TTCTCTTTTTCAGGTGGCTAGTCACTAAAATAAAGGAAACTCTGTCGAAATTTTTATAAAATGAATAGTGATTTTCTGAAATCGGTATGTGTATCTGATATGTCTATATGATCTGGACGCCTAAATGGGTGGCAGTCACGGCCCATGGGTTGGGTCGTGACAGACTTCACCAGAATCTTTGCTAGAAAATAATGTAGATAGCTGGGATTTTTGTCAAAAAAATGATGCGGATGATGGCAGGGGGTTTTTCGTCGTCCCTTAGGGCTTAAAAATGAATTTGACCCCCTTTTAAATGAAATTGGGTCAACTTTGTTAAAACTGTAAATCGGGGCTACAAGACCTCGACTTCGAGTCGTAGGCTATCCTACGACTTGTAGGTCCTAGTCTCGTAGCAGAACTAACACTTATAAAATTTTAGAAATTACACCTGGGCACTACGAACCCCTCTTACGACTTGTAGAAGACTTTAGGAATCATAATGTTGGCTTGTAGTTTCTTTGCCAACTTCTAATACTCACTTATTCTCTCTAAGATGCATGACTACGAGTCGTAGAAAGGACTACGACTCATAGGCCTGATCATAGAGGCTACTCCAAGTGCCATTTTTCAGATCTTCAGTTCTTTAATTTTCACTTGCAATCCAAATCTCAAAACACAACAATACCCAAAATATTACAACTATACCAATGTCTTTCAATTATAAAAATTAACTAATGCCTTCTGCCTAAGAATCTTAACAACTATAAATACTTAAAACAAGCCAAAAATAAAAAAAAATACTTGGGTTGCCTCCCAAGAAGTGCCTTGTTTGATGTCATGGGTCAACTTTGTCATCTTTCTTCATCAACTATCATTGAGGATCCACACCTCACTCTTGCACTCATATGAGTATTTCATGGATTGGCGAATATCGAACATGACCTCTGCATCATTAATCCTAAACTGCAATTGACCTGAATCCATATCTACTAGGGCTCTCTCAGTGGCCATAAATGGTCTCCCCAAGATGATGGGCACCTCAAAATCAACTTCACAGTCAAGGATCACAAAATCCGCCAAAAAGATGAATATATCAACTTAAGAAAGTACATCCAAAAGGATTCGCTCCAATTTTTTAATGGTTCGATCCATCATAAGCAACCTCATTCTTGTTGGGGTTAGACTACCAAAGCCAAGCTTTTTTAATACAACAAGAGACATTAGATTGATGCTTGCTCCTAAGTCACACAATGCTCTTGAGAAATCAACATCCCTAATGGTACAAGGGATGGTGAATGCACCGGGGTCCTCTCGCTTCTGAGCAAGGCATTTGGTCATAATCACTTTACATTGTTAGAGTTCTTGTGAGAACTTTTGGCTCAAAGTGCATTTCTTCGTGACCAAATCCTTCATGTAATTGGCATACCCGGACATTTTCTCCAAAGCCTCTAGAAGGGTAATGTTGATGGAGAGTTGCTTTAACATCAAGAAGAATTGTTTGAATTTTCCTCCTTTCACTTAAGCCTTTGAAGTAAAGAAGGAGGAGGTTTGGGAATTGATTTCAATTTCTCATTCTCCTTGCCTATTCTTATTGCATCCCAACAACCTTCGAATCTTCTCCCTCAAGTGCGACTTCACCACCAAGACTCTTCTTATCAACTTCATCCATAATTACTAGCCTGGGAGGATCTACGGTGCTCTTGCCACTCCTAGTCATCACTGCCATGCAATGCCCTTCATTCTTTAGGTTCTGAACCATATTGCTTGGTAGGGTACCCTTTTGGCGTTGGTTCAATTGGGAAGAAACTTGCCTGAGTTATTGTTCTACTTGCTTAATAGCCACCGAGTGAGACTCTAGTTTTTTAGTTAATACTAGAAATATTCTCTTTCATTCCCTTTAAAGTCTTATCTTGGTGGTCGGCTCGCTTTAATAACTTCTCGAACATATCGTCAATCCTCGAGTTACTTGACCCAGCATCACAGTTGTGAGGAGGCACATAGGGACCGTTCCTATAGCCCTCTCTTCTTCCTTACTCTATGTCTGGCACTCGCTCTCTCATAGTATCCACCTCTATTAGCTTTATACATCCCATCATGGTTGTATTTCTGACCTTGATTCCTGAAACCTTGCCTCCAATAGTCCGAATTAGACCATTGGGGGTTGTTCCAGAAACCTACAACCTGGTTGCTTATGAAACATGCATCCTCATCAAAGAATGGATGATCATAAATAAGAGCCTTCGGAGATTGGTGGGTGACTGCCTTAATACTTTCTTGATTTTGCTTTAAAACCATGTCTATACTTGTGCAAAGCTGAGCAAGTTGTTCCATGATCTCTTCGTTCACCTTTGGTTTCTGATTATTAAGTTAACCGCACAAGAAGGTCTCATAACACCTCGATCTCATTGACCCCATGCTCTATTTGTTTTGACCACTTACACCATCCTTGCGACTATCAATGCAAAAGGTTGGTCTAGTAACATGCCTCCCATAATCATGTCAGCGCAAGCTTGACTAGTCTCGTCAAGTGCCCGATAGAAAATCTCAACCAAGGCATCGTCAATAATCTTATCATCAGGGACCATCCTCAAGCATTTAGTAAACCTCTCCCATATTGTGCTAATAAAATCACCCAACAATTGCTCAATGTTGTTGATTTGGTACTTGAGCTTCAACTTCTTATATCATGGGAAATATATTTTAAGGAATACTCTTTGATGTTCAGCCCAACTTGTGATAATACTCGGAGGAAGCTCAGATAACCATACAACTGCATTACCAGTCAATAATAGTGGAAACACTCTTAAACCCACAACATCAAGAGAAAGGGTTTGTGTCTCCATGACATTTTTGTAAACAAACACCACATTTTAAAGATGACAGTGGGGATCCTCCGAAGGTAGCCATGTGAATAGTTTGTGATTTTGGAGCATTTGGAGAAATCCACTCGATACTGTGAACTTAGTATTTGTTGGTAAAGAAGGCGGTACTATGGCACTGGTAACATCCCTATCCATAGGGTTCAATTGATATTGATTCCATCCATAATCATTTTTATTGAAGTCCCTAAGCTATGGCCTATTACCTCATTACTGTGGATTCTCCTCTCTTCACATATCCTCATTCGTATTCATATCCTTCTCAACTTCGATGCCTTCATTCACTTGTGCTATTCTTCTTGGTAGTTGATGAATCTCCAAATTGAGTGGAGCTAAGGGATTGCCTTGGCTCCTTGTGTTGGTCATACAACTTAGTACACCCTGTAATTAAAATCAAATAACAAAAATAAAAGTAAAGTACATGAGACTCTAGAAATCAGTACTAGAACTAACTAATAGTGAAATCAAATCAAAACCTCACTGTATTCCCTAGAAATAGCGCCATAATTTTATGATGACAACATCTGATGTTGATGCTCTAATAAGAAAGCCATCTTCGTCAGCAATTAACCAAATCGAAGGTTAGGGTCTAAGCCACAGGGAATATAGGGCTTGACTACAACACTTCACTACTAATTATTTCAAGCATCAATAACTAAAATCTCTAAATGGAGGGAGGGGGGTTCGTAATTCAAAAACTAAAATAAAACAAACACTAACTGTAATGCAAGGAAAGACTAAATTTTGGGGACAACTTGGGAATTGTGTTCCCCATGTTTCATCGACTCAATTTCCCTAGATAACATAACTATAATTGGTGAATTACATGCAGGATGGTAGGTTAGGTTCTTCTAGCCCTCTTTTGAAGGTAAAGGTCAAATTTCACATGGCGCTTAGTTAGCAACCATGGTGGGCCAATTAACTGTTACCTATTGTCCTAGTCAACCTCCCCTTGGTCAAGGTTGGTTGATTAGATGAGAACATATCAATCGAATTTTATCATCTATTTTCCTTTTCCTATTCGTCACTACCTTGGTCGAGACCATGATAGTAGGCAACGTTTGGTGTTGCCCACCACCAAACAACAATAATAATGAAGTGAAATAGACAATACATGTAAAACCCCAATCATCAAAATGTAATAAACCAAGGTTATTTCAAGTCAACTACCCATGGTTCCCACAACCCCAAGTTGTGGGTGCTTAGCTACTCATGGCTAGGGCAAAGCAAATAAAAATGCAAATAATAGACATAGTTAAGAGTTTTACCAACACAATTAAAAGTGACGACACCATAAGTTGCAAACCCCACAAGCTTGATTGATCAACAATGAGTACAAGACAAGATTTGCAATCCCCAAAATGGGTTTTCAAATAGAGAACACAAAACTACTCTTAAAAACTAAGAAAAGATTTAAAATGTGATTGTAGATTATCTACTGCTCGAACTCACATCTACAAACCTAACTTAAACTATACATAGTATTTACAAAAATAACCCCAAAATTTATAAAGGAAAGACAGCTGGCAGCAGATAAGTCTCGCAGTTATGACTCATAGGATGATCTACGAGTCGTAGTTGGGGTCTCGCATCAGATTCTTGGCATCCTAAACTAAATTGGTATGACCTGTATGTATGAGTCCTTGCTTGAGCTATGACTCATATGTTCCTCTTGTAGTTTTGGCCTTCAATTTTTGTTATAACATTTAGTCTCTCTAATTTTGGCTACGAGTCCACCTATACGAGTTGTAGTGTGTCTTACGACTTGTGGGATATCCTCGTTGGACTGACCATCACTTGGTAGATTTTTGAATTTTTGGTTTCTGATTCTTTCTACGACATACCCTATGACTTGTAGCTTGAGCTCGACTTGTAGTTAGACTCGTATGGCCTATGCTTTAGCAAAATCCGCAACTTTTCTTCAAAATCATGCCAACCTAACTTTTCTGCAAGATTAACACAAAAACACATCAAAACCATAAAAATTCACTTTAACAACTCCGAAAATCCCTTGTTTCAGGCACCAAATGTGCTGTAGTTTAACAGTACATCGGGGACCCCTGACGAATTTGGTTAGTCATTGCATGTGCTAACATAGTAATAGCATTCCAGAACTCAACTTTGGTAGCCCCTCCATCTTGAGGATCTTGAGGAGCGAGGTAAGCTAGTTGTCCTGCTGGTGCACGGGCACCCATTGGCCTTCCTCTTTATAGCGGCACGATCAACAATTAGAAGAGCAAAGAACATTCATTAGGGGAAAAGACTTACTTTACAACTAAGGCACGATATAGACTATGAAGAAGTGAAACATTTCCTAAATTTCCTCATAGCCTCTAATTAATAGTTGTGGCGCACTTCACAACCATAAATAAGACTCTAATCGGTGTGGTGTGTTGGATTTCTGAGGACTATTATCAACCTTGTGCTCTGATACCAAGTTTATCACCACCCAAGCCTAGGGCCTAGATGTGACACGGCGAATGGGGAACCCAAAGGAACCCCAAACAAGCCTCTTAGAATATCATACACACATCCTTGGTCATGGAAGCAAAATAAACAACATGAAGAGAGTATAAATAAGGATAAAGGACTAAGGGATGTCTTTAATAGCATAAATCATAAAGAGTCAAAGCTCAAAGCATAATTATATTGCTTATCAAACAACAACTCTAGCATAGATTGAGCCGGGGCAAAAACACTTTTCGGCCTCATCCTATTAGTATCAAAGTTCAACATAAAGAGATAAAAATAGTAAAAGTGCAAAGGTAGTGTTCCCAAACTTAAGGACTCACCAATTTCGTTTCTTCAAGATGTCCAAACTAGCAATGAGGAGTATAATCGTGAGGAGCTCCGGTTCCTACATGGTAACATCATGTAGACATTGAGTATGTGTTAGTTCATTTGAATGTATTAAGTATGTAGGATGCAATGTAACAAGAGATAGGCAACATAGTCAAAATGCATTTACATAGGCAATGAGAAGTATAATGACAATATGGCATGCAAGATCAATAGTTGAGGTAAAACATGCTTAATCATAATGTAGGAATGTAAACTAAATATTGAATATATGTATGATCGAACCTAACACCAATATGCCTGAGATGGGCCACATGACCACCCACTCACCTTATGGCATAACCTTTTCGAAGAGTGTTTCCAATACCCTTACCTTATGACATAGTCATTTCAATAGGTAGTATATGACGTCCCCTACTTTACGATATAATCTTTTAGGTAGAAACCATGACTTATCCTACCTTACATTATAATCATTTTGGTAGGAACCATGAATTATACCTTATGACATGGCCTTTTAGGTAGGGGTTATAGGGAGTTATCCTACCTTACGATATAATCTTTTCGGTAGGAACCATGAATTATACCTTACGACATGGCCTTTTCGTTAGGTGTTATAGGATGTCCTTACCTTATGATATAATCTTTTTGGTAGGAGCTATGAGTTATTTTACCTTACGGCATGACCTTTTGGGTAGATTTATAGAATGTCCATACCTTACGCTATAATCTTTTCAGTAGGCATCATCAAAATAGCTCATCAAACCATCATATTCAAGAATCAAGAAATAACTCCTCATTTTCCCAAGAACGGAACAAACATGAGAGCTCAACAATTGACTTGCAATGCTATAGGTGCTTTAAATGATTTTAACACTCATATATATATTTATTCCTTTGATTGTCATAAAGCCACTTGACTCATAAGTCATGCAAATAGATCATCAATAACTCAAGGATCCTTAACAAGATATTTTATCAAACACTTAGCGGGTATGTAATGCTAATTCAAAATCATGTAATTCAAGAGTGAAATCATGTGAGAAAAATCAATGTAAATCAACCAACTAACACTTTGTACCACTCTCATGCAAGATACATTGAAATCCCACGTCAAATCTCATTATAGATCATAGTTTTATAGCTCAAAACATGCATAGTCACAATAGACAAACATCGCACAGTATAAGCTTAAAATAGATAAACATGTGTTTTCAATCAACATTTCATGAAACCCCAATAAAACTTTTAATGAATGTCCATAATGAGTAATATCCATAAGCAACACAACTTGGAACGTTGAAATTTTCATAAAAAGGAAGATTGGGCTTCATTGGTGAAAGGTGCCCATGAATCAAACCCACACACCATAATCTGGGAGTTTCTTGAGGAAGAACTTGAGGAGGACTTGGGGCTTGACTTGATTTTCTTGAACTCCAACAAAACCTCTTGAAAATCTTGAGAATGGATGGAGAATTTGATAAAGATTAGAGAGGAATTTGAGAGTTTTTGGTGAGTTTTTAGGGCTAAAAATGGCTAAAGAACGAGGAATTATCAGATATATAGGTATTTGGTTCTTACCCAATTTCCCTAGGGTAAAAAATGAAATTTTTTGAAATTTTTAAACTACTCCGTGCCAAGTCTGCGTCACAGACTGGTCGCGGATAGCTATTATTTTGTGAAGTTTCACCAAAACATTATTTTGTTGGCACAGATAAAGTATATCTTGTAGGTACTCATTTCTCCACACAATTTTTACCTCTTAACAAGAATATGAAGTAGGATTTGTAATATTCTACACGGATTTTGAGATATTAAAAAGATGCATAATAGGGTCTTTTCGAGCAATGTGGAGGGGTGTTTAAATATCCCTAAATTGAGATATAAGAGAAATATAATTATGGGGCATCCCTAGGAAAGTGTGGGGCATTTCATGGGAGTCCTCAAGTCCGAGGACACTATCTATGTCACGACCCAAGCCTAGGGCCTTGATATGATCGGCGAATGGGGAACCCGGAGGAACCCCAAACAAGCCTCATAGCATGTCATTACACATCCTTGGTCTTGAAAGCATTCAAAATAACAATGAGACATAAGTATAAACAAGGGAATTGGGACTAGGGATAAACTTTCATATCATAACATTAAGAAACAAGAGAGTCAAGACTCATAACATAGATACATATAATATCCAACAATACCTCTACTACATAGATAAGAGTTACAGCCAAGACAAGCAACCGGGCTCACCCTCGTAGTCAATACATAACCAATAGAAACATTGTCTATTCTTCTTAGTAAGAGATCATCAGCAACGTCCGTGAAATGGAGGACTCACCAATAAGCTTGAAGGATAATCTAACTAGCCACATGGATGAGGAGGATGATCGAGTAGTGCTCCGGTTCCTACATGGTGACATCATCTAGGCATATAGTATGCATTTGTACATTTGAATGTACATAGTATGTAGGATGTAATGCAACAAGAGATAGCCAACATAGGAAAAATGCAAAATCATAAGCAAGAATAGGATATTAAGAATATTACATGTATGAATAATACTTGAAGTAACTCATGCTTATATAGAACATAACATATGTGTAAGAAGAGACCATTAATCTATTGGTGGATCGTCACACCCTACCACCCTTGGTGATTGAGGTACAAACTCTGTCAATAGGTTGGTGGATCATCGCACCCTGCCACCCGTGGTTCTGGAGTACAAACCCCTTACAAGTTGATGGGTACAACCCCCCAACAAGATTGATGGATAGTCGCACCCTACCACCAGTGGTTCAAGAGTACAAACCTACCGATAGATTATGAAGGTACGAGCCCCTTGACAAGGCTACTCGATGCGTAATCCTCGAGTAGGGCATGGTCACATTCCAACACTATATAGAGAATACCATATATATACATCCACTTCATCATCATATAGTCCTTATATACATACATTTATTTCATCATTATTTCATCATCATATCATCATCATATCATCATCATATAGTAATTCAACTTATAAGACATACATTGGACCTTCAATTCCTCAAGAAACCATAACCGGACATTATATCGAACACTTAGATGGTGTGTAGTGCTAGTATAAAACCATGCAATTCAAGAGTGTTATCATGCTAGAAAATCCAATGTAAAATGATCAATAGATACTTGGTAACAACCTCAAGCAATATACATAAAATCCTTCATCAGATCTCACAACAGACCTTGGTTTCATAGCTCAAAACATAGCAAAAAAGTCACAATTTTATAAACCCCAACATAGTGTGCAGTGATTTTCATAATAAATAAGACCCATGAGTAAATTATCTTTAAATCATGCAAATTTAAGTAAAAAGAAGTTTGGGTATCATGGGTGAAAGGAATCCATGAAAGAAATCCACATACCTTAGCTTTGGACTTGGACTTAATGAAGATTGGAGATGGAGCTTGAAGCTTGGGTGCAATCCTTAAGAATCCGCAAATGGTTTTGAGACTTGAGTTTAGGAGTAAAATATTTGGATAAGTGTTTGAAAGAGTATTTGGAAATGTATAGAATGATATGAGGGTGAAAATAGCTAAGTATAAGTATTTTCATGTTTGGGAACACTTAGGCCCAAGACTTAAAAGTCTAGGACCAAAGTAAAAACTTTGCACCAGTTTTAACACTGGTGTCATCACGGAAGGGACGCGTAAACCTCATTGGAAATTACATTTTTGGAAAAACAAATTACTAATTATTTGCTCTTAAATAGGGTTTAGACCCATTTTCCACAAAAAATAGCCCCCTAACAAGAATTTGAAGTGGGATTTTTGATATTGCGCACGAATTTTGAGATATATGGAAATTACGATTTCGGGCATTTTCGAGGCACATTTTCAGGCAGATTTTTGAGGTCATTACAATATCTCCCCCTTGGGAACATTCGTCCCCGAATGTCAAAGACATGTATATGAGAGACACAAACATGACAATTTTAGCACACATAGTGATGCAAAAATGCACTTAAACATCATTTCAAAAATCTTATCATAAGTGTAAAATCATCATGAACTTGTTAATTCAAACATGAACATATGCAATGACATGAGGGATGAACTTAAGACTGGAGCTCATATAAAGGACTTAGGTCAATACCTTAAGCTTGACTGGAGTGGAAATGGTAAGGATATCGCCTTTGCATGTCCGTCTCGACCTCCCAAGTAGCACTTTCCACTTGTTGATTTCTCCAAAGGACCTTAACAGAAGCCACCTATTTGTTTCTCAACCTCTTCACTTGCCTATCCAAAATCTGAATCAGAAACTCTTCATATGTCAAACTATCTTCAACCATACCATGAAATTGTCACCACCTTGCCTATCCAAAATCTGAATCAAAACCTCTTCATATATCAAATTGTCGACCACACCCACACATTTCCTCAACATAGACACATGAAACACCGAATGAACCAAATTCATTTCTCTAGGCAATTCCAACTCATAGGCTACCATGCCAACCCTTCTTATCACCCTATAGGGACCCACATACCTCTGGTTCAACTTGCCCTTCTTACCAAAATGGACCACACCCTTCATAGGTCACTTCTTCAAATAGACCTAGTCATCAACCTTGAATTCAACCTCTCTTCTCCTCACATCGGCATAAGATTTTTGATGGCTTTGGGCCATCTTCAATCTTTCCCTAATCATCCTAACCTTCTCAAGAGCTTTCATAACCAGATCTGGTCCTAATAAGGCCACCTCACCAAGCTTAAACCACCCAACTAGTGATCTACAACATCTACCATAAAGATCCTCAAAAGGAACCATATCGATGCTAGAATGATAGCTATTGTTGTAGGAAAACTCTATCAATGGGTGATGATTTCCCAACTACCTTTAAGCTCCAACACACAAGCTCTAAGAATATCCTCAAGATTTTTGATTGTCCTTTCATCTTGGCCATCGGTTTGAGGGTGGAAGGTTATAGACAGGTCAACTCTAATACCAAGACCCCTTTGGAAGGACCTCCAAAAATATGAGGTAAATTGAGCACCACGATCTGATATGATAGACAAATGAATCCCATGCAACCTCACCAAGTTATGGATGTACAACCATGCATATTATTCAGCCCCATATGTGGTCTTAACCTATAGGAAATGAGCCGATTTTGTCATCCTATCAACAATAACCCAAATGGAATCAAAACCTTTTCTAGTCTTGAACAACCCAACAACAAAATCCATATTAATCACCTCCCACTTCCAAGTAGGAATATCTATGTCTTGGGTTAGGTCACCTGGCCTTTAATGCTCGTCTTTGACAGGTTGACAACTGAAAATGAATTTGACAATGTCCCTTTTCATGCCTCCCCACCAATACACCTCCCTCAAATCGCTATACATTTTAGTAGAATCAGGGTGAATAGAATAAGGGAAATTATGGGCCTCATCAAGGATCCTTTCTATCAAACCATCAGTACCCTATACACATAACCTACCTTGGTACCTAAGGGCACTATCTCCCCCTTGGGAGAAAACCTCCACCTTTCCTTCTTTCACCAAGGCCTTCAATTCTAATAAGGAGCGGTCAAGATCTTGTTTAGCTTTCACTACCTCAACTAATGAGGGTTTAGAAACATGAACAACAACACCACTACCATTACCAGCCACCTCCAACCTAACCCCCAATATAGCTAACCGATGTAGTTCCCTAACCATCTCCTTATCACCACTATCAATATGAGCTAGGCTACCCATAGAAACCTTACTCAAGGCATCCACCACCACATTTGCCTTACAGGGATGGTAATGCACACTAATATCATAATCCTTAAGAACTTCTAGACACCTTCTTTGTCTCAAGTTGAGATCTTTTTGAGTGAAGACGTATTGGAGGCTCTTATGATCGGTGAACACATTTACATGCACTCCATACAAATAATGTTCGTACATTTTCAAAGCAAATACTATGGCAACAATTCAAGATCATGGGTAGGGTAGCTCTTTTCATGCACTTTGAGTTGGCTAGAAGCATAAACTATCACCTTACCATTTTGCATTAGCATACAATCCAAACCAATTCTAGAATCATCACAATACACCACAAATCCCTCAACCCCATCCAGTAGTGTAAATATAGGAGCGGACACAAGCTTATTTTTCAAGGTTTGGAAGCTCCTCTCACATTCATTAGTCCATAAAAACATAGCCTTCTTTTGAGTCAATATTGTCATAGGGGAAGCAATAGAAAAGAACCTATTCAAAAACCTTCGATAATAGCCCGCTAAGCCCAAGAAGCTCCTAAAGTCCGATGGGGTCCATGGTCTAGGCCAATTTCTAATCACATTGGTCTTCTTAGGATCCACCTTAATACCATACCCCGACACCACATGTCCTAGGAAAGCAATCTCCCTCAACCAAAATTCACACTTTTCATATTTAGCATACAATTTCTCCTCCCTCAATCTTTGCAATACAACCCTCAAATGAGCCCTATGCTCTTCCTCACCACGGGAATACATCAAAATATCATGAATGAAGATAAACAAAGGAATCAAGGTAGGGTTTAAAGACCCTATTCATTAGGTCCATAAAGATGGTCAGTGCATTGGTCAACCCAAAAGATATCACAACAAACTCATAATGCCCATATCTAGTCTGGAAGGCCGTCTTTGAAATATCACACTCCCTTACCTTCACTTGGTGA
This sequence comes from Solanum virginianum, assembly GCA_000787875.1. Classification (NCBI taxonomy): domain Eukaryota; kingdom Viridiplantae; phylum Streptophyta; class Magnoliopsida; order Solanales; family Solanaceae; genus Solanum; species Solanum virginianum. The sequence continues at coordinate 13,818 of DF359539.1, forward strand.
TACCCGGACCGAAGATCAATCTTAGAGAAATTGCTAGCCCCTTGTAATTGGTCAAACAAATCATCAGTTCTTGGAAGAGGATACCTATTCTTACTGGTGACTCTATTGAGTTGCTAGTAGTCAATACACATCCTAAGCGACCCATCCTTCTTTTTCACAAACAACCCCAATGCACCCCAAGATGATTGGCTAAGCCTAATGAATCCCTTCTCCAATAAGTCCCTCAATTACTCCTTCAACTCCGCTGGGGCCATATTGTAAGGGGGAATTGAAAAGGGTTGAGTATTGGCGAGGAGCTCTATTCCAAGTCTATTTTCCTTTCGGGAGGAACAACAGGAAGGTCATTTGGGAAGATATCAAGAAAGTCATTTACAATCGGAACTGACTCTATGGGAAGGACTTTAGACTCCATATCCCTAACCCTCACAAGATGATAGAGATGCCCCTTAGATATCAACCTTTGGGCTTTAATGCAAGAGATAAACCTACCCTTGACCACCACATCATGGCTCTCCCACTCATATAAAGCCACCCTTTAGAGATCAACTTATGGGCTTTAATGCAAGAGATAAATCTACCCTTGACCAGCACATCTTGATTCTCCCACTCAAGGATAGGTTTATTTAGGAATTGGAATTTGACCCTATGAGTTCTACCATCAATAGAAGCATAGTATGCATGCAACCAATCCATCCCAAGAATAATATCAAAATAAACCATGTCTAACTCAACAAGATCATAAGGCAATATTTTATGCAAGATTCAAATAGGACAACTTCTATAAATATTGCTAGCAACAATAGATGCATCAATAGGAGTAGACACCTCATATGACTCATGTAACAACTCAAGGTCAATGTAGAACTTTTTGGAAACAAAGGGGGTAACAAAAGAAAGAGTGGCACCCAAATTAATCAATGCATACATATCTAAGTCAAAGATTTGTAACATACTAGTAACAACATTGGGACCTCATCCACCCCTTGCCTCCTATACAAAGCATAAAACTAATTGTGCCTTTGGGCACCATTTTGTCAGCCACCTCTCCCCAAAGGAACAACATTAGCACCTTGTGGACAAACCGCTTTCCCTTTGTTATAATTTCGAGGGAAATCCACCTTTTTATGACCCATTTCCCCACAACCAAAGCATGCATTAGTATCTCTAAATCATGGGCCCTTATGACCCTTACCTCACCTAGGACACATCTCATTAGGAACCACAACACCAAAACCTTGGGTCCTTGGGAAGTCATTGGCAAATACCGTATTAGAAGCATGAGAGGACCCTTGGCCTTAGTGTATTCGGCCACCCTTTTTAAACTTACCCTTAAAATGGGCCCTCTTAGCCTCATGACCCCTCCTTTTCCTTAATTTCTCCACTTCCATTTACTTGACATAGGTCATCAAATGTGACAAGTCCATGTCACTAATCAACATCGTTGATCTGTACTACTCCCTAACCAAGTCGTACACATCCATCATAAATTTGTTCATCTTAGATGTTGAGTCGGCTGATGATGTTCACGCTGTAATAAGAAAATGGTTTTTTTCAACAATTAACCTAACAAAGGTTAGGGTCGAATCCACAGGGAATATAGGGTTTGATTACAAGACTTCACCATTAATCATTTCTAGTATTTATGACTAAAATTTCTAAATGGGGGTTTATGATTCAAAACCAAAATAATACTACCACTAACTATAACGCAAGGAAACACTCAATTTTGGGGACAACATAGGAATTCTATTCCCCATGGTTTGTCGACTTGATTATTCTAGATAACATAACTATAATTGGTGATTTACATGTAGGATGGTAACTTAGGTTCTTCTAGCACTCTTATGAAGGTGAAGGTCGAATTTCACCATGGCGCTTTGTCGACAACCATGGCATGCCAACTAACCGTTACCTATTGTCCCAATCAACCTCCCCTTGGCCAGGCTCGATTGATTAGACGAGAACACAACAATCAAATTCTTTTATCTACTTCCCTTTTCCTATTCATCACTACCTTGGTAAGGATAATGATAGTAGGCGGGGTTTGGTGTTGGCCACCACCAAACAACAATAATAGTGAAAGGAAATAGATAATACATGCAAAACCCCAATAACAAAAAATGCAATAAACCTAGATTATTTTAGGTCAACTACCTATGGTTTACACAATCCTAAGTTGTGGGTACTTAGCTACTCATGGCTAAAGAAAATCACACAAAAATGCACATGATAGACATAGTTGAGAGTTTTACCAATAATAATGAAGAAAATTGGCACCACAAGTTGCAAACCCACAAGCTTGATTGATCAACGATGAGTACAAGGCAAGATTTGCAATCCCCAAAATGGGTTTTCCAAGAGAGAACAATAATCTACACTAAAAACCCAAGAAGAGCTTTAAAATATAATGTGAAAATGTCTACTGGTTGAACCCCTTTTCAAAAACCTAACTTAAGCTATATAGTGTTTACAAAATAACCAAGATTCAAAATATAATATTAGGTTGTCTACTGGTCGACCTACTTCTCAAAACCTAACTTAAACTATATATAGTATTTGTAAGATAACCCTAGAATTTACACAGAGAAGATAGTTGGAAGCTAATAAGTCTTCAGTTATGACTCGTTGAATGACCTACGAGTCATAGTCGGGGTCTCATTTCAGGTTCTTAACATCTCAGACTAAATTGGTATGACCCATAGGTAAAAGTCATTGGTTGAACTACGACTCGTATGTTCATCTCATAGTCTGACCTTCAATTTTTGGTCCAACCTTTTGGCTCTATGATTCTTGCTATGAATCCACCTATACGAGTCATAGTAAGGCTTACGACTCATATGATAGCCTCGTAGGGGTGACCTCCAGTTAGCAATTTGCTGAATTTTGGTCTCTGATTCTTGCTATGATACCTGAGCTATGACTCGTAGGTAGGCTCGTAAGGCCTATGCTTCAGCAAAATCTATAACTTTTCTTTGAAATCATGCCAACCTAACTTTTCTTGAAGATTAACACAAAAACACATCAAAACAATAAAAGGTCGCTTTAAGAACTCACAAAATCACTTGTTTTAGCCACCAAATGTGTTGTATTTAAATAGTACATCAACACCCTCAACTTAGAATTATTGCTTGTCCTTGAGCGACAAGTCAATCTACACAGACAAAGAGAAATGCATAGCAGCTATACTAATGGCATATATATAAACTCCTCTGATCTAGGTACCCAACTTCTATTTTCTAAATAGGTTTGCAAAGTTATTGAGCAAACAAGAACATAATGAGATATACGGTAATCCAACTATGACAAGCTAAGGAGCATCAACCGTCCACAATCACTGGTATAGTCATATGCTACTCAAGTAGTGCAAATGCCCTCACTGGAAAGAAGACCCTCATACTCACTCAAAAGCATTCTCACTCTCATAATTGAAATTCAATGCATACTAACTAACACCATAGGCTTGCCTCTACACTCATCTTCTGGCTTAGAGATAAAGTGGAGTTGGATCACTTTAGGACTTATAGGCTTGTAACATAGGTTCATGGTGCTTTGGTGTAGTATTTTGGGCAAATAGTGACTAAAAGCCATCCTTGAACTATGTTTACCAACACTTTTTGCTTTCATAATCCACCCCTTTTAATCACTCCACCCTTATTCTCCTATTTTGAATTTTTCTCTAGTGCTTTCTTTATCTTTTTCAGCTGTACCTCGATTTCAAACTCATTTTTGCTACTTTTTCTCAATTGAAGGCACTTTTCTTTTCTCTTTCTTCACTTGGTTTATCCTTTTTCATTTCTCTCTTGATTACCTAACTAACCACCTTATTATTATTACTTAACCAACATAAGGGCCACCCTCAACTTTGGTTTGTAGCCTCAAGTGAAGTACACAATATCTATGCCTCAAACCAGGGCCACCAACTGTATCCACCCTCAACTTAGGCTTTTAGCCTCAATCAGGGTTCATATGTTTAAGAATGGACCAGGGCTAATATAAAGGTATTTCATCAAACAAGGTTAAGCTAGCAAGGTATCAAGAAAAAATAAGTACATGAAAAGCTTAAAAGTTTGGAATAACGGATTCACTCACTCATCAGGTGGGTTATTTTGGCTAAAAGTTGGTTCACTCAAAGACCAAAGGCCTAAGATCCTTTCCATATCCACCACATCACCAAACCAATTTTAGAATATCTACACTACCTAAACATGCTACTTCAATAGAAAAGTAAACATCCATAACGAAAAAGAAGTACGACAAGAATACTTTGCGATCAAAAATAGGGGAAGTTTATGGACTTGAGGCTTCTCAGATTTCACCTTAATCTATAACTTCCCACACCACACCAAAATAGGATACTTTGTCATCAAAGAAAAGAGAAGAATGTAAGAAAAACATGATAAGATAGAAATATATACATACATCCATTAACAAAAACAAAAAATTAACATCCAAAGTATAAGTAAAAATAACATCCAACATAAGAATATTTAAACACAACCAAAAACAAAAATAATAAAAAAAATTATTTGAAAAGAGAATAAAGTGTCTAACATGACAAAATGAGAACTGGAGTCAAAAGAAGTCAAATATCATGGTGCATCAAACACCGGTCTCTGGCTGGTCTGTGGGGTCCTGGGACTGCCTCTCCTCTGCAGTAGAATCAGAAGTACCCTCTCTAGGTTAGGTGTGTTGCGCTCTCTCTTAGGTGTGTTGCGCTCTCTCTCTCTCTGAATAGCCGCTAACAAAAGCGACTCCTACACCACCTCCTTAGGAATGTGCTTCTCCTCCTATCTCGACTTCTTCAAGGTTGGCTCTGGGTTATCAATCTGATTAAGGGGCCTCTTCCCATAGGTCATCAAACTTTATCTCCTCATAATGTCATGTTGCTCATTCACCTTGATCAGGACTTGTTCAAGCATATGCTCAATCCAACTAAGTTTATCAGTGATACAATGTTGCTTGGATAACCTTATCTAATGTGCAACATTTTTGCTTTTGGGATTACTAGAGGCTCCTGTAGATGCACTAGTAGTTGGTTCAGTATGTCCTTGAAGGGGTTGGTAGACTTGGGCAACTACAGATAGCTTGTCTATAATCTTAGTGATCTAATTAAAAGGTCATCTTATGAACACCAAGTTGTCCCCTTCAAACAGTGCGTCAGCTTGCCCTTGTTGCTCAGAGGATAGCGCTCGGTAGAAGATAACCATAATTTATCATCAGTCAAACCATGGTTCTGATTTGCTACTAAGCACTGCTTGTACCTCTCCCAAGCTACTACCAAAGGTTCTCTTGGTTATCTTTTGATATTATAGATGTTGTTTTATAGCTTTTGCTTGTTGGACTCCTTATAGAAGTTCAAGAGGAAGACTCTCTGTACGTCCCCCCAGTTTGAACAAACATAATGTGGGAGGATTGACCACCATTCTGCAGCTTCCTTTAAGAGAGTCAGGGGGAAAACATGAAGAGACATGGCCTCCAAAGCAGGATGTCTTGTTTCAAGGACCCCCCTTCAATATTTTAGTAAAGTTCTATAGGTAAATTTGGGGATCTTCAAACTCTTGCCCATAAAATAGAGTGCGCCTATGCAAAGCTACCAACAAGTCATTAACAATGTAGAACTTTTATTCAATTATAGTGCTGTCCAACCTGCACCTAAAATCAACTAACCAAAAATAAAGAGAAACAATAAAATGCATGAGACTCTAGAGATCAATATTAGAACTAACTAATAGTGAATTCAAATCAACACCTAGCCGTGTTCCCCAGATTGGCACCATAATTTTTGATGATGTTCATGCTCTAATAAGAAAGCAATATTTGTCAGCAATTAACCTAAACGAGTTTATGATCGAATCCATAGGGAAAATAGGGTTTGATTACAAGACTCCACTACTAATCATTTCTAGTATTTATGACTACAATCTCTAAATGGGAGGGGGGTTTATGATTCAAAAAACAAAATAAAACTACCACTAACTATAATGTGGGAAACACTGAATTTTGGGGATAACTTTGGAATTGTGTTCCCCATGGTTCGTCGACTTGATTACCCTAGATAACATAACTATAATTGTTGATTTGCATGCCTGACAGTAACTTAGGTTCTTCTAGCCCTCTTGTGAAGGTAAAAGTCAAATTTCACAATGGTACTTGGTCAGCAACCATGGCATGCCAACTAACAATTACCTATTGTCCTAATCAACATTCCCTTGGTCAGGCTCGATTGATTAGATAAGAACACATCAATCAAATTATGTCATCTACTTTCCTTTTCTTATTTGTCACTACCTTGCTCGGGACCATGATAGTAGGCAGGGTTTGGTATTGGCCATCACCAAACAACAATAATAATGAAGGGAAATAGAAAATACATGCAAAACCCTAATCAAAAAAATGCAATAAACCTAGATTATTTCAAGTCAACTACCCATTGTTAACACAACCCAAGTTGTGGGTGCTTAACTACTCATGGCTAAAGAAAAACACACAAAAATGCACATGATAGACATAGTTGAGAGTTTTACCAATAACCACAAAGAAAAGAGGCACCACAAGTAGCAAATCCACAAGCTTGATTGATCAACAATGAGTACAAGGCAAGATTTGCAATTCCCAAAATGGGTTTTCCAAGAGAGAACAATAAAGTATTCTAAAAACTAAAACAAGATTTAAAATGTAATTGTAGGTTGTCTACTGGTCTTACTTCCCAAAACCTAACTTAAACTATATATAGTCTTTATAAAATAACCCTAGAATTTAAATAGAAAAAATAGCTAGCAGCTGATAAGTCTCGCAGTTACGACTCGAAGGATGACATATGAGTCATAGTCGGGGTCTTATTTAGGTTCTTGGCATCTTGGACTAAGCTGGAATAATGCATAGGTATAAGTCATTGCTTGAACTATGACTAGTATGTTCCTCTGGTAGTATTGGCCTTCGGTTTTTGGTCTAATATTTTGGCTCTCTGATTCTTGTTACGAATCCACCTATACAAGTCATAGTGAGGCTTACGACTCCTATGATGGACTCATAGGCTCACCTTGACTTAGCAGATTTTTGAATTTTGGTCTCTGATTCTTGCTTTGACACCACCTATGACTCTTAGCTTGACCAATGACTCATAGGTGGGCTCGTAAGTCCTATGCTTCAACAAAATCTGCTACTTTTCTTCAAAATCATGCCAACCTAACTTTTCTGCAAGACTAACAAAAGAAATATCAAAACAATAAAAAGTCACTTTAAGAACTAACAAAATTCCTTGTTTCAGGCACCAAATGTGTTGTATTTTGACTTCACATCATTGGCTACCAAATGTGGAGCATATTTCAAAAGTTGTTTGAACTTGAGGGCATACTCCCTCACACTCATAGACCCTTGTCTCAAATAAATAAATTCGACCAACTTAGATTCCCTAAGTTCAAGGGGGAAGAACTTATTAAGGAAGGGCACAATGAACTCCTCCAAAAGCACTACATAGTTGACTCCCTTTTCCTCCCTCCATTGGCTGTACCATATTTTTGCTACCCCTTTGAGTTAGTAAGTCGCCAACTCTACTTTATCCTCTGGCCTCACACCCATAATAGACAAAATCTTATAAACCACATTAATAAATTCTTAAGGGTCCTCACTCACCTTTGATCCATGGAATTCCGAGGGATTCATTCTCATTAAGTCTCTCACCCGAGAAGCCGGTGTAGGAGCATGAGAGGCTTGGCCCCGTTGATTTGTTTTATTAGCCACCACTTGTGCAAGCAAGGTGAGTGCTTCCCTACGTTTTCCATTGGGTAGTTGCTCCTAGGGCATGCGGGCTCATCTTCCTGTCGTGTTAGGCATGATCTAGAATAGCAAAGAACAAACATTAGGCAATAAAATCTTACTTCTACTCTATAGCACAACTTAGAACATGAAAAAGGGAAATCTTTCCTAAAATATATCATAGCCTCCTATTCATAGTTGTGGTGCACAACACAATCATGAATAGGACTTAATCAATGCAGTGTGTTGGATCAGAGAATCTGACAAGCCAGTGCTCTAATACCATCTTAGTCACGACCCAAGGCTGCATCCTAGATGTGACCAGCGAATGGGGAACCCGAAGGAACCCCAAACAAGCCTAATAGCATATCATTACACATCCTTGGTCATGGAATCATTCAAAATAACAATGAGATCTAACCATAAAAAAGGGAATTGGGACTAAGGATAAACCTTCACATCATAACATCAAGAAACAAGAGAGTCACGACTCAGAACGTAGATACAGATCATGTCTAACAATACCTCTACTACATAGATAAGAGCAGGGCCCAAGACAAGCAACCGGGCTTACCCTTATAGTTATCACATAACTTAATACATAGCAAGAGATCATAAGCAACATCCTCGATATGGAGAACATACCAACAAGCATGAAGGACAATCTGGTTCCTACATTGTTACATCATGTAGGCATAGAGTATGTGTTAGTACGTTTAAATGTGATAAGTATGTATAATGCAATGCAACAAGAGATAGAAAACATAGGCAAAGTGCATAATCATAAGCAATGAATAGAATACTAACAATATGACATATATGAATGATACTTGAAGTAAAACATGCTTATATAAAACATAACATATGTGTAAGAAGAGACCATTACACTATTGCTGGATCGACACACCCTACCACCCTTGATGATTCAGGTACAAACCTCATTAATAGGTTAATGGATCATCACACCCTACCACCCATGGTACCAGAGTACAAACCTCCCGATAGGTTGGTGGATCGTCATACCCTACCACCCGTGGTGCCAGTGTACAAACCCCCTGATAGGTTAATGGGTACAAGCCCCCAAGAAGGTTGACGGATAGTTGCCCCCTACCACCCATGGTTCCAAAGAACAAACCCCCGATAGGTTATCAAGGTACGAACACCTTGATAAGGTTATCCGGCATGGAACCCCCAAGTAGACATGGTCACACTCCAACACTATATAGAGAATACCATATACATACATACACTTCATCATCCTATAGTCCTCATATACATACATTCATTTCATCATCATTTCCTCATCATATCAACATTATATAGTCATTAAACTCATAAGACATGCATTGGATCTTCAATTCCTCAAGAAACTATAACCGAACATTTTATTTAACACTTATAGTATGTGTAGTGCTAGTGTGAAATCATGTAATTCAAGATTGTTATCGTACTAGAAAATCCAATATAAAACTATCAATAGATACTTGGTAATACCCTCAACCAATATACGTCAAAACCCTTCATCAAATCTATAATAGAGCTTGGTTTCATTGCTCAAAACATAGAAAATAGTCTTAATTTTGTAAACCCCAACATAATGTGTAGTGGTTTTCATAATAAATAAGAGCCATCAGTTAATCATCTTTAAATCATGCAAATTTATGTAAATGGATGCTTGGGTATCATGGGTTAAAGGAACCCATGAAAGAAACTCACATACCTTAGCTTTGGAGATGGACTTAATAAAGATTAGTGATGTAGACTTGAAGCTTGGTGCAATTCTTAAGAATTCTGAAATGGTTTTGAGACTTAAGTTTAGGAGTAAAATATTTGGGTAGGTGTTTGAATGAGTATTGGGGAATGTTTAGAATGATATGAGGATGAAAATGGCCAATTATAGGTATTTTCATGTTTGGGAACACTTAGGCCTAAGACATAAATAACTTAGACTGAAGTCAAAAATTTGCACTAGTTTTAATACTTGCGCGCATCGCGGAAGGGATCCGTAAACCTCACTAGAAATTGTATTCTTGAAAAATCAAAATTGCTAATTGTTTGCTCTTAAATTTGGGTTTGACCCATTTTCCACTCAAAGTGACCCCCTAAATAAGAATATGAAGTCAGATTTTTGATATCATGCACAGATTTTGAGATATATGGAAATTATGATTTCAGGCACTTTAGAGGCACATTTTCGAATATTTTTCAGGGTCGTTACAATCTACATTACTCTTGCTATTTTGAAACTTCATTATATTAAACACTTGTTATTTTGAGGGTGAGCCCAAAAAATGTCTTGGCCCCCGCTCCATTCTAAGTTAGAGATGTTGTTGGATATTATGATATACTTATTGTGTGTGTTTGACTCTTTTATGCTTCAAAGATTATCAAAGATTTCTCTAAGTCCTACTTCTCTTTTTGTTATATCATGTGATGCTTATTTTGCTTCCGCAACTAAGGATCTATGATTGATATGCTAAGAGGCTTGTTTAGGATACCTTTAGGTTCCCCATTCGTCGTGTCACTTCTAGGCCCTAGGCTTGGGTCGTGACACAAGAAGATCCCAAAATCTTTTACTCTGTGATTTATGAAATTTCAAGCTTATTTTGAATATGGTCTTTTAAATTATTGTTATTTGATTCAATTGAGATATGAACTATATTTTATTATTGTTTTTAAAGTTATTTAAGCGCTAGTATGTTGAATCACATGAATATTATGGAAATCTAATTATGCATTATCTCTTTTAATATTGATTTAAGCATGGGTAATCTATATTATTAATTTAAGTTTGAATCTGTATTGCCCACGCTATTCTCCTATCATTAATGGCATTTGCAAACATGAGCATTTGTTTTTGTGAAGATTATGATGTAGGCTATGACCCAACTATGCTTATGAAAATGATTATAATGAGAATATGGTTATGACAAGAATCTGATCATATAAATGTCTATGATATGGCTCTTTGAGCAACTCCAGGTGTTTACACCACTTTGATATATGTGAATGAGTTATTCCTATAGATGAAGTTTGATTTGAAGTATAATTTCAATTTTTAGCCTAAATATGAATAATAATGAAGAATATTTGCCTTTTAAGCCTATGTATGTATTAAAATTTGAAATAACTTGTGCCTCTTTTGAAAGCATGTATACATATATGTATTCTTTTGGGATGATGAGTTAGTACTGAGCAAACTTTAGGGAGGGAGGTTATCTCCAAGGGTCCGGTATCCAAGTCCCATAACTATGTGCCAGCAAAGGAATTTGTTTTTGGTAACCCTTACTGAAATGGGAGGCCCATAAAGTACAGTTACAACTTTGATTTGATATGATATGAAAATCCTATCCAAAATGGGAGGTTCATAAGCAAGGTTACTTCTTTGAAATAGGAGGCCTGTAAGGAGAATTATTGTCTACCTTTGGCAAATATATCACCTCTTATCTATTATGTAGAAGACATCGGAATCCCAACTAATTGCTCGCTAAGGAGAAGTATGATTTACCTTCGACAAGTAGACCACCTCTTATTCAGTGTGGTGAAGACATTGGAATATCAAATAATAGCTCGCTTGGTCTTATATATCTATTGAGGTCTCGTCCCCTATATGTTGAAGTATTATGGCATTGCATGCATTATGGATTTCATGGCAAGTTTATGTATTACTCTTCTTTGCTTATATACTTCTTTCTATATATGTGCCCTTGTCATCTAACATTGAATGCAGTTTTAATTAGTTCATATGCATTGCATGCCCTCATACTTAGTACATTCAAATGTACTAACACATACTTTTTGCCTATATGATCTAACCATGTAGGGACTCGAGACTATATTTATCCACCTTTTGGAAGGCCTGTTCGGATTCGTGAAAGTTATTTTAGTGAGTCTTATCATCCAAGGACAAGCCATCATCCATCTACCTATTATGTTGTTTTCGCTTATGTTTATTTACTTTGAGGGTGAGCCGGGGATATGTCCTTGTCCGTGTCCTATTCTATGACTTAGAAGCATTGTTGGACAACATGTAGACTCTCCTATGGATATATGTTTTGTTTTGCTATTTTGTGATTTGGTTATGGCTATTAATTGGATATTGGTACTTTGATTATTTGCTTATTTTGAAATATGGAAATGTGGAAAGTCCTAAGTACCGTTCTATCCCCATATAGTGAATCATACTTACCTTCCCCTTGGTTTCTATATGTTATGTGCTTTATGTATCCATGCAAATCCCTATCCCTATGATATCCCCATAATGTGAGTCATACTTTCCCATCCCTTAGAACTACGTGTTTACTACTTTATTATATGCTTCTGAATCGATGATGTGAACGTGAATACTTCGAGGCTTGTTTGGGGACTCTCGAGTTTCTATTAGCCATGTCACTCTTAGACCCTAGGTTCGGGTCGTGACAAGCTTGGTATCAAAGTACTAGGTTTATAAATGATCCTCGGAGTCCAATATGCCATGTCGATTAGAGTCCTATTCAAGGGTATGAAGTGCACCATACCTATGAGTGGGAGTCTATGATGGCATTCTAGGAATTTTCTCACTTCTTCATGTCTTATTTCATGCTTGGACTATGTATTAAGGCTTCCTAACACTGATGACGTCCTTGCTACATTATAGAAGATGCCTTCACAAAGAGCACCCTACGAAGGCAGGCCCCAGTTAATGAGGACTGAGTTCCTCAAGACCTATGGGAGATCTAGTCACTCATGGTGAATTCCATACTACTATTGCCATGCTTGCCCATGTGGTGACCATTGAGGCTAGATAGGCTAATCTTTCTCCTCATGCTCCCATTTTTGCTGCTAGAGTGAGATATTTTAATCGGATGAATACTTCGAAGTTTTATGGATCAAATGCTGATGAGGATGCTAAAGACTTCATTGATGAACTCTCTAAGTTGTTGTCTATTATGGGAGTGACTTCAGAGGAGAAAGTTGAGCTAGTTGCTAACCAATTGAAGGATGTGGCTCAAGTGTGGTATACTCAATGGTTAATGGAGAGGGTATGTGGTGATGGAGTTTATAGGGAAGAGTTCAAATTTGCATTTTTGGATTGTTTTTTTCCTCTTAAACTTAGGGAAGCTAAGATAATAAAATTTATCAACCTCAAATAGGGTGGCATGCTTGTGAGGGAATATGCCCTCAAGTTCACAAAGGTCTCAAAGTTTCTCCTATGCTAGTGGCTGATTCCTGTACAAAAATGTACAAGTTTATTTCTGGGACCTCTGTTTAGTTGTGAAAGAATGTCATATGACTATGCTTATTCAGGATAGGTACATCTCCAAGCTCATAACATATGCTAAACAAATTGAAGGAGAAAAGCTCAAGGAGAAGAGGGTGAATGATTCTAAAAGGGCTCATTATAATGATGGGTTCTCCAACTCCAAGGGTGGTGGTTGTGGTCGCTTCAAACAGGGACAAGGTTCTAATGATAGGGTTTTCAATGCTAGAGTGCCTCCTACTAAGGCACAAGTTGTAGGTTGGCCAATGCCCTCTTTATGTACTACTTGAGGGAAGAATTACTCGGGTGTGTGCTTTAGTAGCTTGGGTGCTTGTTTCAGGTATAGGGAGAAGAACCAGAAGATTGTTGATTACCCTAAAGCTACAAAGAAGGGTCAGGGTCCAGTGTCCCAAGGTGATAAAGGCCAGCGAAGGGCTCCACAAGGTTCCCCCCCCCCCCCAAAAAAA
>DF359539.1:27327-51884 GCA_000787875.1 Solanum virginianum
ATGCCCCCCCCCCCCCAAAAAAATAGGTTCTGTGTGTTGCATGCACATCAGGAAGTTGAGGAGGCTCTAGAAGTTGTTACTGATATGCTAAAAGTTTTTATTTTGATGCTTATGCATTGCTTGATCTGGGTACAAATTTATCTTTTGTGACTCCTCTTTTCTCTATCATTAGAGGTGACAATTTCAATCCATATAAGGTAAAAGGAACTTATTTTACTCATATTTATTTTAATGGATCACTCATATTTTCTAAATGGGTAAAATATGGGTTGATCTATTTTAAGAGTTCATACAAATATGGTCAAAATGGATAAAATATGGGTACCCATATAAACCTATAGATCCCCCAACTCATAATAAAAATTCTTAACTGCTCTAAAACAAATTTATGTGCATGATTTTTTTTATGTTTCTTAAAAAATTTGGACTAGGTTGGGGGTTTGGGTTATTGGGATGGAAATAAATACTAAAAAATAAAAAAGTTGAATCAAACTAAACTAATAGGTTCGGTGTCGGGGTGGGATGGGGGGAAATTGTTTTTTTTATTTTTTATTGGAGCGGACATAAATACTAGAAAATTAAAAAATCAAACCAAACCAAACTAATTCAATTTTTTGGTCCGGTGTAGGAGTGGAGTGGGGGGCAAAAAAGATTTAACTTTTTTTTATTTTTTGTTGGGATGGGCATAAACACCAGAAAATCAAAAAATCGAAAGGGCATAAATATCAAAAAATTGAACCAAACAAAACTAGTATATTTTTTCGATTAGATGTTGGGGTGGGGGCAAAAAAATTATTTTTTTAATTTTTTATTAGGGCGGGCATAATTACAAAAAAATAAAAAAATTGAACGAAACCAAACTAATTTAATTTTTCGCTTCGGTGTCGAGGTGGGGTGGGAGGCAAAAAAATTAACTTTTTTTTATTTATTATTGGGATGAGCACAAATATCAAAAAATCAAAAAATCAAACCAAACAAAACTAATTCGATTTTTCTGTTTGGTGTCGGGGTGGAGGGAGAAAAAAATTAATTTTTTATTTGGGCAAGCATAAATACCAAAAAATAAAAAAAATTGAACCAAACCAACTAATTCGGTTTTTTGATTTGGTGTCAGGGTGGGGTTGGGAGCAAAAAATTAACTTTTTTTAAAAATATATTTTTTATTGGGACGGGCATAAATACCAAAAAATCAGACCAAATGAAACTAATTTGATTTTTGATTCGATTTCGGGGTGGGATGTGTAGGGCAAAAAAATTAACTTTTTTTAAAAATTATTTATTGGGGCGGGCATAAATACCAAAAAATTGAAAAATTCAACCAAGCTAAACTTATTCGATTTATTGATTCTGTGTCAGGGTGAGGGGGAAGAATTTTTTTTATTTTTTATTGGGACGGGCATAATACAGTGAAATTGAAAAATTAAACAAAACAAAATTAATTCAATTTTTGCGCATGAATGTTTTTAATTTTTCTTAAAAATATTGAAGTAGAATTTTTTTTAAAAAAAATTTATGATAAAAATAATTTTTTCAAAAATAATTATTTAGGAATAGAGTTGGGGTGATAGGGATTTAACATTAACAATCAAGCTTTGATTAAATTTTTTTGGCTTTAAGAGATTAAAGTGCACTCAATTAATATTTAATCCATTCAAATCCAATCCAATTCAATCCACTCATTTGCCACCTCTAGCTATTATGTTTGGTTTGAGCCCTGAAATCTTGGGGGAGCCTTTTTCGGTTTATACTTCCGTGGGTGAGTCTATTGTTGCCCAAAGAGTCTATTGGTGTTGTCCTATCTCTATTTTCCATAAAGTTTTTTCGATGATCTTGTGGAACTTGAGGTGTTTTGTTTTGATATTATTCTCGTGATGTATTGGTTGCATGCATCATATTCCTTTATAGATGGTAGAACCCGAAAAGTCAAATTCCAATTTCTGGATGAGCCTACTCGTGAAGGGAAGTGTAGTGACTCGACTATTAAAGGGCGGTTTATTTCCTACCTCAAGGCCTGAAAGATGATTTCTAAGGGCTGCATGTATCATATTGCCCACTCTTGAAACAATTCTGGTGGTTAATGAGTTTTTGGATGTGTTTTCGAAGATTTGCCCAGTATAACCTCCTGAAAGGGAAGTAGACTTTGGCATAGATCTCCTCTCAGATACTCAACATATCTCTATTCCACCATATTGCATGCACCTGCTGAGTTGAAGGAGTTGAAAGATTAATCGAAGAACTTATTGGAAAAAGGCTTCATTAAACCAAGTATATCACCATGGGTGCTCTGGTATTATTTGTCAGAAAGAAAAATGGGTCTCTTTAAATGTGCTATTGATTATAGGCAATTGAATAAAGTAGTCATCAAGAATAAATACACATTTCCAATGATCGATGACTTTTTTGATCAAATTCATGGGGCCACCCACTTCTCAAAGATTGACCTCTATTTTGGCTAACATCAATTAAAGGTTAGGGAGTGTGACAGTCCCAAAATAACTTTTTGAACTCGATATGGGCAGTTCGAATTTGTGTTGATATCGTTTGGTTTGACTAATGCTCTGGCGATGCTTATAGACCTTCTGAATTGGGTGTTCAAGCCATTTCTTGATAGTTTTGTGGTTATCTTGATCAATGATATCCTTATTTACTCCCGAAGTGAGCAGGAGCATACAGATCATTTGAGGTTGGTTGTTCAAACTTTAATGGAGAAGTGGTTGTATGCTAAATTTAGCAAATATGAGTTTTGTAAGTAGCTTTCCTTGGTCATGTGGTATCAGGTGATGGTATTAAGGTTGACCCGAAGAAGACTAAGGCTGTGAAGAATTATCCTAGATCATTGACTCCTTAGATATTCAGAGTTTTCTTGGGTTGGCTGGTTATTATAGGAGATTTGTTGAAGGTTTCTCATCCATTCCATCTCCATTAACCAAGTTGACTCAAAAAAAGGCTATGTTTGAATGGTGGGACGAATGCGAGAAGCATTTTTCAGACTTTGAAAGATCGGCTTACATCAGCTCCTATTTTGACTCTACCAGTTGGCTTAGATAGGTTCATGGTGTATTGTGATGCTTCTCAAATTTGAGTTATGTTCTTATGTGACATAGTAAGGTGATAGCTTATGCATCAAGTCAATTGATGGTGCATGAGCATAATTACCCAACTCATGATCTTAAGGTAGTGGCGCTGGTGTTTGCTTTGAAGATTGGGAGACATTATTTGTATGGGGTTCATGTTGATGTCTTCACCGATCACAAGAGTTCACAAGATGTGTTCACCTAAAGGGATCTTAACTTGAGGCAAAGAAGGTGGTTGGAACTCTTTAATATGACATGACTGTACAATATCATCCCGATAAGGCAAATGTTGTAGCTGACGCTTTTAGTAAACTATCTATGGGGAGTGAGGCTCATGTTGAAGAAGGGAAGAAGTAGTTGGTAAAAGATGTTCATCATTTGGCTAGTTTGGGTGTTAGATTTGCTGACTCTAATGAAAGTAGTATTCATGTTTAGAATGGGGCTGAATCTTTTATGATTGTTGATGTTAAGGCTAAGAAAGATTTAGACCTATCATTGGTTGAGTTGAAGAAGTTGATTACCGAGAAGAAGATAGAGGTTTTCTCCCAAGAGGGAGATGGTGTACTCTGGTATCAAGATCGGTTGTGTGTTCCAGATGCTGATGGTCTTAGGGAGGTGATCCTGAGTTAAGCCTATAACTTCAACTATTCTATTCATCTGCAATCTACCAAAAAATGTATTGAGATTTGAGGGAAGTTTATTGGTGGCATGTTATGAAGCAATATATAGCCAAGTTTGTATCCTAATGCCATAATTGTCAAAAAATGAAGGTAAAGCATCAAAGGCCCAGTGGTTTGACTCAAGATATCAGATCATCACTTGAAAGTGGGAGATGTGAACATGGATTTTGTGGTTGGATTGCCCCAAACCCAAAAGTAATTTGATTCAGTTTTGGGTTATGTTGATCGGATGACTACGTTAGCTCATTTCTTACCCATCAAGACTACGTTAGCTCATTTTGAGTTTCATGTTCACGATTGGGTGTATGGTCTCACCTATGAATGGGGTAATGCATTTTGGTAAGAAGGACAAATTAAGTCCCCGATTTGTAGGCCCTAATGAAATTTTTGAGCGGATTGGACATGTGCCCTATAGATTGGATTGGCCTCTAGATTTGAGTTGTATTCACCCGGTTTCCATGTGTCTATGTTAAGGAAATTGATTGGTAATGCTAGTGCAATTGTGCCTTTGGAAGGTATTGAAGTTGAGGGAAACTTGTCTTATGAGCAAGTCTCGATTGAGATCTTGGATAGGTATATGAAGCGGCTTCACAATAAGGATGTGGCTTTGGTTAAGGTTCTTTTGAGAAATCAACATGTAGAGAGTGCTACATGGGAGGCGGAGTTGGACATGATGAAACGATATCCCTATCTTTCTAATCTACTCTAGCCTAAGGTATTAGGTTCATCCTATTCCAAATAGTCCTAATTCTTTCACTCTCGAGTTTCATGACATGACATGTATACATGCACAAAAATAGTTTAAAGATGTTTTGATATGAGTATTAATGACTTAATGATTTTCAAATGATGAAATATGCATTGTGTCTTTGTGTTTGGATGTTTCATGTTCAAGTCAAGCCTTTCAAGCCTTGTTCTATAATATTCGAGGATGATGTTCCAAGGGGAAGATGATGTAAGTACCCGGACTTTGTAAAGCCTTAATGATGTATGGAATTTGGTTCAGAAAAGTTGTTGAGCAAGGTAACACCACATGGGCACCTCCACAGGTCGTATGACTCATCACTGGCTGTGTGGAGGAGCCTTGAGGTGGCCCCTGGCCTTGTGTGTTGAGTGTTTGGCTTTATTTGGAATTCAAGACCAAGGCATTCATTATTGAGCACCACACGGCTCATGGTGCTCTAAACTAGCCACAGAGGCTCATGAGAGGAGCCTTAGCCTTGAAAATTATATTTTTCCCAAGGCACTCAACACATGAGCCTCACACGATTCGTGTGACCCCTACACTGGTCGTGAGGTGGCCCGTAAGGGTGTTGGTCTGTAAATGTTTTATACCGTCTTATAACTTTGTCAGTAGAGAAATTTTCTAAGTGAAGCCACACAGATTGCCACATGCTCCGTGTGACCCCTACACAGTCCGTATGGCTCTATTATGGGACCCCTATCACTTTTTGACATCTATTTCATTAATGACTTGCTTGTAATTTTGGCTATTCCTAAGGATTGTTTATGACTTTCTAACCTATCCTAAGCCTCTCAAAAGACCATACTCTTCTATTCTCATTCAAACTCAATTCATACTCTTAGAATTATTCAAACTTTCATCTAAAGAACTCCCTTTAATTGAGCCTTGAGTGACTAGCTTGAAGATTTAGGAAGCTGCTTCTTCTTCAATCAAATTCTTCTTATTTCTTCTTGGTAAGCTAAAGTATGTGGGATTGATTCATCGTCCCTTTTAACCATGAAGACCCCAAACTCTTTTACTCTTTGATTTATGAAATTTCCAGCTTACTTTGGTTATAGGTCTTTTAAATTATTTTTTATTTGATTCAATTGAGATTTGCACTATGTTTAATTGTTATTTTTAAAGTTATTTAAGCCATAATATGTTGAATTTCATGAATATTATGGAGATATGAATATGCATTGTTTCTTTAAAGATTGATTTAATTGTTTTTTAAAAGTGATTTAAGCCCTAATAGGTTGAATTGCATGAATATTATGGATATTTGAATATGCATTGTCTCTTTAAAGATTGATTTAAGGATGACTAATCTAAATTATAATCTAAATGTGAATTTACTTATGGATTTGCTTGAATTTCATATCATATTGTTGATTTAAATTTCAATCTCTATTGCCCATGCTATTCTCATAAGATTCATGGCATTTGCATACATAAGCAATTTTTTTTATGAAGATTATGAAGTGGGCTATGACCCAACTATGTTTATGAATATGATTTTGATGAGAATATAGTTATGACAAGAATGTGAACACATAAATGTCTATGATATGACCCTTTGAGAATCTCCGGGTGTTTACACCACTTTGATATATGTAAATGAGTTATATCTATGCATAAAGGTTTGATTTAAAGTATGATTTGGCTTTTTAGCCCAAGTATGAATTGTTATGAAGAATGTTCAGATTTTAAGCCTAAATATGCATTGAAATGACTTGTTCCTCTTTTGAAAACATTTAAACATTTATGTATTCTTGTGGGTTGATAACTTAGCATCACGCGGAATTGTGGAAGGGGGACTATCTCCAAGTGTCCTGTACCCAAGTCCCATAACTATGTACTAGCATAGGTATTTGTTTATGGTAAACCTTACCAAAATGTGAGGCTCATAAGGTACATTTAAAATTTTGATTTGATATGATATGAAAATAGTATCCGAAAAATAGTATCCGAAATGGGAGGCCAATAAGGAAGGTTACTTCTCCAAAATTGAAGGCCCGAAAGGAGAAGTATGGTTTACCTTTGGCAAGTAGACCACCTCTCACTCGGTGTAGGGAAGAGATCAAAATTCTAAGTTATAGCTCGCTTGGTCTTATATGTCAGTTAAGGTCTCATCCCCTCTATGTTGAAGTATTATGGCATTGCATACATCAAGATTTCATGGCATATTAATATATTACTCTTCATTGATTACATACATCTTTCCATATATGTACCCTTGTCATCTAACATTGAATACATGTTTAATGAGTTAATATGCATAGCATGCACATACCTAGTGAATTCAAATTTACTAACACATATTCTTTGCTTACTTGATATGACCATGTAGGGACTGGAGACTATATTCATCCATCTTTGATGGCTAGTTTAGATTCATGAAAGTTGGTACTTTGATGTTTTTATTATGATGAACTGTGGAAATATGAAAAGTCCTAAGTCCCGTTGTATCCCCATAGAGTGAGTCAAAATTACCCGCCCCTTAGTTTCTATGTGTTATATGGTATGATCATCTATGCAAATATCTATCCCTATGATATCTCCATAGCGTGACTCATACTTTCCCATCCCTTAGACTACATATTTACTACATCGATATACGCTTCCAAATGTGAATAAGGATACTTTGAGACTTTTTTGGGGAATCTCGGGTTCCCATTCTCCATGTCATTCTTACACCCTAGGTCCGGGTCGTGACAGACTAAGTGTTATTGCTAGTTGTTCTACATATTCGTGGGTTAGAAGCTACAAATTTCTCAAAACTCAACTTTTGTTATATGAAGTTCTATGGGACTAGGTACAGACCGTTAGATCAACCACGACCCTTAGGAAGGGTATTGGGGATAACTATGACAATTTTCAATGAAGTGCGTTTTTGTCATTTCTAATTTATCTAAGTCCTAAACTATGTCATGTTGTGTATCCTAACTAACTTAATGGATCTAGCCCCTAGAAGTTCTATTCCTAAACAATTCAAAGCCTTTAATTTTGAAATTTCTCTCAAGGGTTCTTATTATTTCTCTCTCTAAGCGAAGGATTCCCTTTAAGCTAAGGCTTGAAGGGTTAACCAAGGTTTTCCAGATTTTCTTCTTCATTTATAAGAATTAGACCATACTCTTCTAGGATTCCCTTTAAGCTAAGGCTTGAAGGGTTAACCAAGGTTTTCCAGATTTTCTTCTTCATTTATAAGAATTCTACTTGAGATATGTAGGGCTTCATTCACAGATTATTTTTATCCATGAAGTCCAATCCAAGACATTTTTTTTATCAAACTTTCATGATGATTTCCTATGGACTTTTAAGATATGATTCAAAATGCATGGATTATGATTCTTATATGATGATGATAACTAATTCTGCATGAGTTATGATGAATTACATGCTGTATAAGATTTTCAAGCAAAAGTATATGACATCAAATGATTTGATGTGGGTTTCTTTATCAATGATCTAATTTGGTTTTTATTTTATGTTTTCTCTTGAATCCTATTTTATTGCTTCATTTTTACTATATTGTCCATGAACCCACACTTAGCTCTAGTCTCTTATAATAAAGGTGATTTTTATGACTATGAACTAAAGTATGAAAAAGCATGTTTTAAATGATGACAATGATGATGTTATGATAATAATGCTATGATAAAGAGGGTGACAGAAATCCTAATGCTTACAATGATATCAAGGTGAGAATGTCTACCCACATTATGTTGAAAGCAAAAGAAAATAGACTATTCTTATGGCATGATGTTTCATGAAAGACTATGACGGTCATTTTAAAATATATGAAAGTATGATTTCAAATGAAATATGAACTATGTTGAAAGTTATGTATATGGATAAATTATGTATTCTGTGGGATATGAATTAGTACCACAAGGACTTTTAGATTATATAGCCCCATAATTTGCCACCATAGGAATGATGTTCATATTTTTATTCCGTAAAGGGTTGTACTATTGGATCCAATTAGTTTTAATGATGGACACACACCATGCCAGGATACAACCTAAAGGGTGGGGTCAAATAATGGGTTTTTCCCGTGCTAGGATAGAGCCTATAGGGTGAGGATGGAGTTTACCTTGGCAAAGTTGACTCTTCTTTGCTTGATGTAGAGGGAACATCAAGATTCCATGCAATAGTCTACATGGTCTTATATGTCCATTATGGTCTTATTCCCACATATGTATGTTAAGATTATAAATGAATATAATGATGATTATCCCATGATTTTAAGCTTGTATGCTTATGCATATTATACCGTTACCCTATTGATTATGATTATTCATATTAATATTATTATGATTTCCGTTTATTCATGACATATATACATACCTAGCACACTGCACGTACTAACATATATATTTTTACCTAAATGATTTAACCATTTAGGGATGGACGATGAGGAGAATATTTTATAATGTGGCTAGATTCGAATTTTGAGCTTGAAGATTTGTTGGTGAGTTCCTATG
This sequence comes from Solanum virginianum, assembly GCA_000787875.1. Classification (NCBI taxonomy): domain Eukaryota; kingdom Viridiplantae; phylum Streptophyta; class Magnoliopsida; order Solanales; family Solanaceae; genus Solanum; species Solanum virginianum. The sequence continues at coordinate 36,296 of DF359539.1, forward strand.
GTTCAGGAACTAGCCCCTTTATGATACCTTAACATTTGAGACCTTGTTATTTTCTATTGATTTATATCTTTAGGGTGAGCTTCTGAGTTATCTGCTAGATGCCGCCAAGACCCATGATGTAGAGGCATGATTTGGACTTGAGGGATTAATGTATATTCCCATATGGAAATCATGACATTCTCACTTTTATATACTCTTGATTGCTTATTCCCTTATATATGCTTACTTTACCTAATGAATGCTTATGATATGAACACGAGGCTTAGATGGGATGCCTTCAGGTGTCACATTCGCTGTGTCATGGCTAGGCCCTAGGTCCAGATTGTGACAAAAGTGGTATCAAATCAGAAGGTTTGAAAGCATCCTAGGGAGTCTAACATGCCTCTACTAGTAGAGTCTTATTCCTTGGTGTGAAGCACACCACATCTATGAATAGGAGTCCATAATACATTTACTAAAACTACACTTTTTTTATGATCAATGTCGTGCCTTCAAAGCTTCTATGTCTTAACGTTCATCCTTTGACCTTTTTTAGAAATGGATTCACAATATTCTCTTTTGCTTAGATGAGATAATGCGAACAAAGGCCAAGTTCCTCTAGCTCCTAAAGATCCTTTAGTGCCTTAGGCAGACCAAGTTTCTAATAATAAGCTTAAAGCCGTAATCACTATGTTGTCTTAAGTCGTTGCTTCTCCAAAGACTACTCTAACTTCAAGGATAAGAGATTTTGCAAGGATGAATCCCCTGGAGTTTCATGGTTCGAAGGTAGATGAGGATCCAGAAGAGTTCATTGATGAGGTGTATAAGGTGGTGGAGATTATGGGGGTGTCTTGCGAAGAGAATGCTGAATTAGCGGCTTATCAGCTTAAGGGAGTTGCTCAAGTTTGGTTTACTCAAGAGACGGGCCCTATTTTATGGGTATGAGTCCAAAGACCCCCAAACTCACCTGCAAAATTTTACTCAAACGTTGAAGGGGATTCTTGGGACTAGACATCCTTCTTAGGAGGCCATGGATCTTAAAGCCTTCCCCTTGACTCTTCGGAGTGAAACTGCTGAATGGTTGTTAATTCTCCCACTAAATGTATATTCTAGCTAGGGCGAGGTGCAGAGAGTGTTTCTCATGAACTTCTTTAAGGGGCCCAACAGGCAAGAGCTACAAGATAACATCTGTAATTTTAAAAGGGTGCTAGGAGAATCTTTGGTAGCAGCTTAGGAAAGGCATAAGAAGTACTTGGCAATGAATCGGAACCATTGTCTGACTGCCAATGAACTGGCGGCTAGCTTCCACCGAGCACTAACCTCTGAATAGCAAGGACATGCTGATGCCTTATTCGGAGGGGAGTGTTGGGCATTTTTGAGGCAACCATTTAGTGAAATTACCAAATACAGGGATAAGTTATATGCTATCACGTAAGTTTATCAACCACTAAAAAAGCAGCTAGTGCCATCCACTAGTACATCAGAGGGAACTCTAACCACTACTAGAAAAGAGAGTACACCTAATTGGCTCAAGTTACCAACCAAATAATGCATCACTGATAAACTCTCAAGGATTGAGCTATGCTTCAGGAAGTGTTTATTAAAACCAATGAAGAAGAAAAGGTTGTACAGGAGATAAAGTTTGATGTTATCAAGGTGAACTACAAGGTGGACTAATAAGCAATAGAAATACAGAGACTTGATGACAGGGTTGAGCAACTAGCGAAAGGATTAGAACCTATGCAAAGATGTTAGAGAAGGGGCCAGAGGAGTAAAAATGAGACTCCATCAACCCATGAGGAATTCAGAGTACTCATGGTGACAAAGTCAAGCCACGACGTTAAATAAGGCGCTTCTTGGGAGGAAACCCAAGTATTTGTTATATTTTTTTTGTTGACTGCTTAAGTTTATATCATTTGTTTAGATTATTAGGTAGTGGTTTGATGTTTGTTTTGATGTGTTGAGACATTAGGTCAGTTGTATTATCCTAGACATTGGTATATCTTTAAGTGTGATTTGCAGGAAAAGTCCAAGAACTAAAGAGTTAAAGAAAATAGCACGTGGAGCAGTCTCTATGAGTATGCCTATGAGTCATAATAAACACTACGACTCATAGTAATTCCTCATAGAGGGAAATAGTAAGTATTAAAAGTTGGTGCACATACAGTGAGCCAACCTTATGATTCATAAAACCCTCTACGAGTCCTAAATAGGGTTCGTAGTGCCCAGGTATCGATTCTAAAATTTTTCTAAGTGTTGGGTCTACTAAGAGACTTGGACTTATGAGTCGTAGGGTGTCTTATGACTCGTAGTTAGGGCCTTGTAGACCCAATAAGCGAAATTTTAAAAGATGGCCCGGTTTGGTATATAAAAGATCAAATGTCAATTGACCTCTAATTTCCCCATTTTTTAAAATGGTTTCTTCCCCCCAAAGCTTCCCCATAACTCCTTTCATCTTCCCCGATCGACTTGCCTGTCAACCCCCACTGGAATCCAGTGAGGTTTTTGGCAAAACGCTACTAGGGTTTGGTTTTCTCCTTGTTCTCTCATTACATCTCGTTGATCTCCATCTACTTATTTGGTAAGTTTTCATGGTTAACTTTTGTGCATTCATGTTATGACCATTGAATATTATTGAATGAATGTCAATATTCGATCATAGTGAGTGCACACACGAGAAAATAATTGTATGAGCCTGAGAATTAGGGTTTGGGCCTATTAAACTCCCTAGAATGATTTTAAATGGTATGATTGCTCTTGTTGCATGATTGTTGGGGTAACATTTTTCAAAATCATATCGGAGTTGAAAGATGGGAATATTGGTGTGTACAAATGTACTGGTTAATGATACCTATGTTGGAAATTATTGTGAACTCTCTTAGAATCTCCATGTCTGTGTATTGTTGTTGATGATATGCCTTGAAGACTAGTTAATCTTAGGTATTTCGTGAAAGCAATTGGGGGTTGTTGTTTAACTAAGAGGTATTAGTTGGTTGAGTTGACATAATTCATAGTGGGTTTAATTGTGTGTCTATGATGACATACTGCTTCGATGTTATTTAAATTTTATTTTGCATGATCCTTGGTTTTTGTGGGAAGGTTGTGGGCACCGCAGGTGGGTTCTATGTTCTACCATGAGGAATTACTATGAGTCGTAGGTCACTCTACGAGTAGTAATGTGCCCTCTTAGGAGGCACCATTCACCTGAGGTTCCTAAATACTTACAATACAAGATCACCTATGACTCGTAGTGAGGATCTCGTATGATCTTCCTTGTCTTAAGTTGTATCCTGTTCCTTACTACGAGCCTAGACTATGACTTATAGGTCATCCTACGAGTCATACCTATGGTACATATCTTTGAACAAAATGATATTTTTTTAGGCACCATTGCATTACGAGGCTATTATACGACTTGTATAACACCTTACGAGTCATACATGTGCCTCATACCTGCAAATCTACAGCTGAATCAATGCATTGTGTTTGAGTATTCTTTTAGTGTTTAGGTTATTATTGCTAATTTATCTTTGGATTTTCTACCTAATTCAAACACTATAGTGTTAATGTTATTTTTTTGGGTTGAATTTTCAGGTTGTATGGCTCCAAAGGCTAGAAAAGAAGTTACTAAAGCTTCGGGAAGACAGTTGAGGGATGACCCATCTGATGATGAAAAATTTGAGGGCTCTGTGGAAGTTCACAGCATTCGGATAGATCCCGAGGCAACTGCACCTCAAACTCAAGACCACACTGCACTATATCGATGAAAATCACTAGTCCCTCTTAATTTGAAGAGGAAGGCAATGGAGACAGATCAATTCAGAGTACTCATGGTGACAAAGTCAAGATGACAAAGGATTGGAACTAAAAGGTCCAGGATGGCTTGTTCGATAATTTCATGAGGAATCGAGACTCAATGATTTCAAATTGAGTAGAGTGCCTCACTTGGAGGAAGAAATCAACCGTCATAGGCTTGCATGGCTATCAAAATATTTGGGCAAATATGCCCCATATCTAGTTCGGGAGTTTTACACTGCCTATTATGCCACGATTCTCCAAGATCTTCCTTGAGAGAAGAAACCTATAGAGCGACCAAGGTTACAATAAGTTCTAGTGCTGGGTGAAGTTATTGATATTTTAGAGGAGACTATCAGAAAAGTTTAGTTCGGGCCAAAATACATAGTACCTAGTTCCACCGCAGAGTACGATGATAGAATTGCAATAATAAGGAAAGTGGTGAGCGAGAAGAATGTGGATATGAAGAAAGAGTTGCTAAAATGGATAGACATCCAAATATGCGAGGAGGATTTCGAGCCAACGTGGGTTGCAAATCACACTGATCCAATTGTGAAATCTCACCTCTCATTCCAAGCCAATTTATGGTGGTCTATGATCCGTTGGCACATCAGGCCCACTTTTACAGATAAAGTGATCATCCTAGAGAGAGTTGTACTACTAGCTAGCATTCTAGCTGGCTAAAATATTAATTATTCCTGAGTCATCGCCGAGCAGATCCACGAGTGGGCGATTCATACTCAAACCACATTACCTTTTCCCGTCCTGATATATAGAGTGTGTAATGAGGCAGAGATACATGTCTCCCTTCACTTGGACCTACATGTAGAGGCCCTGCACACCACAGATCCCAGCCTAATCAAGGTTGATAAGAACCTAGTGGCCCTACCTTGTGCAGCTCCTTCGTCTATCCCAGATCCATTCCTAGTTGAGCCTCAAACTCAGGGTTTGACTCCTGCCCCTACCAGCACTACTCTAGCCACTATAGAGCCTACGCCAGTTATTGAGATTAAGTCTACGCCATCCTCCAATACTACAGCACTAGCAGCATCCACATTTCAGGTCAATTCTCTTATTTCTGCTAGTGCTTTTTAGGCTGACACTACGCAAGCATAGGGCCTAGATGTGACCGACGAATGGGGAACCCAAAGAAAGCCCAAACAAGTCTCATAGCATATCATTACATATCCTTATTCACAGAATAATTAAATGACACTTGAAGAATGGAAATAAGGGAAAAGTAGACTAAGGGAGAACTTTTCATAACATAGAGTCAAGAAATAATAGAATCAACTCATGCCATAAATACATAGCTTTGTCCAATAATACCTCTACTACATAGATAATGGCAGGGCCCAAGACATACAACCGGGCTCACCCTTATAGTCATAAGTAAATGATAAAGTAAAGAGTATCTTAATACATAGTGTCAGAGAATAGTCCTTGTCCCTGGAATGGAGAACTCACCAAAGGCTAACTTGAACAAACCATCTAGCCACAAGAAGACTCAATAGGAGCTCCGGTCCCTACATAGTGATATCATGTAGGCAAGAGTATGCATTAGTATGTTGGAATGTACTAAGTATGTGGGATGCAATGCAACAATAGATAGGCATCATAATCAAAATGTGTATCAATAGACAAGAGGCACAATATAGCAATATGACATGTATGATCAATGTATAGGTAAAACATGCTTAAGTAAATCGTGTTCATATAATATATCATATGTGAAGAAGAGACCAAGCTAGCTTTCCAACCTTGGTTGGTGGATGATGGTCACACCCCAATCATCCTAGGTGGTGTGGTATAAACCCCTCAAATGGTTGATGTTGGTCACACCCCAATCATCCAAGGTGGTGAAGTATAAAACCCTCACATGGTTGATGATTACAAACCCCCAACTCGGTTGATGATGGTCACACCCTAATCATCCTAGGTGGTGAAGTATAAACCCCTCACATGGTTGATATTGGTCACACCCCAATCATCCTAGGTGGTGAAGTATAAACCCCTCACATGGTTACTCGGGCTCTTATACCCCCAGATTAGGCATGGTCTAGTGCAACACTTTATATAGAATTCATCATAAGCTCTACTGCAATACCTCATGTAGGAATAATAATGTACATAAGCTCATTTCATCATCATAACATCATTCATATCATATCTCATGCTTTGGACCTTTAATTTCCCAAGAAAACATAACCAGACATTTTATCAAACACTTTGGGGGGTGTAATGGGGGTAAAAGAGCATGCAACTTAGGGATGAAATCATGCAGAAAAATCACTGGCAAAACCTTTAATCAACATGTCGCAATACCCCCAAGACATTCACATCGAAAACCCTCATCAATTCCAACATTACATCCAAGTTTTGAAGCTCAAAACTTGCTAAAACAACCATACTTTCATGAACTAAAATTACTATGCAATAAATTTTTTAATATACAAGAACCACAAGTAAAATCAACTTTAAATTATACAATATTAATTAAATGAAGGTTTAGCCACCATGGGTGCAAGGACCCAATGGTTCAAAATCACATATCTTAGCTTTGCAGAGGTTCTTGAAGAAGACTTTAATGGAGACTTGGAGCTTGAGTGAAATTCTTGAAGAAATCCTTAAGATTAGTCTTCAGTTTGGGACTTGAATTTAGGTTGAAATATGATCGTTTAGGATGATATGAGGGTGAAATAAGGCTAAGTATATGTATTTTCAAGTGTGGGAACCCTTAGTCCCAATACTTAAAAGTCTTATACCGAAGTCAAGGGAAATAGGACCAAAACGGACTTCTCACTGAAAATTGCATTTTTTGCACGGGTGAGTTTTACAAAAATGGGCATAAATCCTTTATATCAACTCCAAATGAGGTGAAACGAAGTGCGTTGGAATGCTAATTAAACGGTATTTCAGTTGATAGGTCGTGGGCCACCCAGTTCTTTGTTTACTAAGAGATATTCCCCTTCAAAGTGGACCCTCCTAAATACCGTATTTTGCGATTTTCAAATTTTGATACAATTGCTATTAAATTCAGGTTAGACCCATTTCCCACTCAATTTGACCCCCTTAACAAGAATATCAAGTTGGATTTTCGAAATAACAAATGGATTTTTAGATATATGGAAAACAAGATTTTGGGCACTTCCGAGGCACGTTTTCGAGCACTTTTTTTTTGTCGTTTCAATATCTCTCCATTGGGAACATTTGTCCCCCTATGTAGAAGAGACATACAAGACAAGAATAATAATTAACAAATCAACCCCAATATGAATACAACATTACATTTAAAACACCAGTTTCAAAATCTCAACATAAGTGTAAAATCATCATAAACTTGCCAACTTAAACATGAATGCATATGAATGACATAGGGGCTGAAATGCATGACTTGAAATCATATAAAGGACTTGACGTGTTATCATAAGCTTGAATAGAATGAAAGAGATACGAATATTGCTCCTCTATTCCTGCTTCGGTTCCCCGAGAGACACCTACAAATAGACCACTCTTCCCGAAGGGCCTTAAAGAAAACTACATCATTACCAATCCAGTTCTCCGCTCATCCATCCAACACCTCTACCGGGACCTTCTCTTAAGTCAAATTACCCTCCTTAACACCTACAACCTCAAAGTGTTCTATAACACTAAAGTCACCAACACATCACATCCACCTAGAAGCATGACAAACCAGATTAACCATATCTACACCCAAAGGCAATTCCCAAACTTAAGCAACTTTACCAACCTCCCTCTATGCTCAATAAGGACTCACAATCCTCAACTCAATTGCCAATCTTAAATAAACCTAACCAACTTAGTACCATAACCACCATCTCCCCCCTTGGGAGATAACCTCCACTCTATTATCTTTTCACCCAAGACTTCCAAATCTAATAAGGTAGACTCAAGGACTTGCCTAATCTAGTCCTTTTATCCCAAGAAGATTTGGAACTATCAAGAACCCTATACTACCATTCTCAACTTCCTTCAACCTAACTTCCTATCTAGCTGATCGATGGACTCTACTAGTCTCCTACTTGCCACAATCAACAACACATACTAGACTACCTAGAGTACCAACTACAACACTAGCCTTATTGGAAAAAAAATAATGCACACTCATATCATAATTCTGAAAGACTTCTAACCACCTTCTTACTACCCACAATGCATATTTACCATATTTAGCAAACAACCTATCATCCTCTAAGACTTGCAACATGACCCCCAAATGATTCACAAGCTCTAAATAAATCAATACTTCATTACTAGAAATCACCACAAATATGCCAAGATAGGGTTTTAAGACCCTATTAAAGAAACCCACAATCATTACCGGTGCATAATTCAACTAAGCAACTCCATCAATACTAATAATGCTCACTCCTAATCAGAAAAGGCACCTAGGGATATCACCAACCTTCATCCTTACTTGGGGACAAAACCCAAACTAAAGAACAATCTTAGAGAAGTGACTAATCCATTATAGTTGACTAAATAGATCAACCATTCTTACCAATCATATTACAACCTTACGGGTTCTACACTCATTAGAAACATGCCATGCAAGTAGCCCAAACTACCCCAAGACCCTCAACACAACAAGCTAAGTGGTTATTCCACAAGAATACTTATAATATGTATGTACATACTATCAAAGAGGCAATAGTCATTTTCCAAATCATTTAAATGCACGATTAGGCTTAAAAGCCAAACACCATTCATAATAATTCATACTTAGGCTCAAATATGAACATTGAGGAAATGACATTGGTAATTAAGACTCCATTTAAAATCAACATTTATAGTATGAAGTTGAAGTAAAAACATAATTAATTCTATATTTAAATCCGTAGTGTAATCTCTCATGCATAAATGATTTCAAAAGGGGAACATGCATACTCATAACTCCATAAACCTAAGGTAAATCCTCATATAATGATTTAAATCACATTAAAATCATTAAATAAACACTACCCATACATCAATAGAATTTTAGGAATCATAATATTCAAATAACCTCCAGTAATAGCCCACAAAACCCAAGAGGCTCCTAATATCTGGTGAAGTCAAAGGTCTAGGATAATCTCTAATAACTTTCGCCTTTCTAAGGTCCACCTTAATACCATCACTCTGCAGCACACAACCTAGGAGGCAACCTCTTACCACAAAAATTCTCATCTCACCTACTAGCATCAACCTTCTTCCTTATACTTGTAGTACTACTCTCAAATGATTCACATGCACTACCTCATTAGGGAACGAACCACATTATCATCACAAAAACTACCATAAACCTATTAGAGTAGGGACTAAAGATCTTACTCATGAGACTTATAGGTAAAACTGGTGTACTGGTCAAACCAAATGACACTACCCCAAATTCAAAATATCGGAAAGAGGCATTCAAGACCTTATCTACCACCAACAATAATTCTATAAACAAAACAACTTACGTTCAAGATCTCCAATTTTCTCAAGATGACAAATGCAACCCTTTAGAGACTAATTGTACCTTAAGACATGAAATGGATCTACCTTCCTTGCTATCTCTTAACAACCTCCCCTTCAAATCTGAGCTCATTAGGGATTAGGGATCTAAATCTACGGGTCCTACCATCTATGAAGACACAACATGTATGCAACTATTCCATCCATACAATGACATCAAAATCCACTATGCCAACTCCAACAAGCCACAAAGCAAGATTAACAGGTGATAATTAACTAGTTTATACTCAATCTTGTTACCTATGACTTCTGCTACTATGTATGGTATTCAATATTTAATTTTTAGCATGTATGGCTAAAACCCCTATGTTGGGGGTGTACTATTGATATGGGTCCTTAATTTATTTATTCGGTATGTGATATCTTGACTTATCTGTAGTTCATTTGGGTGAATATATATCTGTTACTATGTTTAATCTATAAATTTCAAGATTGCAAACTTGGAATTTTGCTTTAGATCTTTGGTTATTGCCTTAGCCGGGACTATTAGAGTGTGGAATAGATATAATGGCTGGAAACCTCTTTAGGTTTCAGTTGAAGTCCATAACCATGGATTCAATGGCTAAGATATTAAGAGTTTTACTGAGATTTCTTAGCCCAAGGATGTCCTCAGCGGTCCGCGTGTGATTTCTTAGTTGATTCATATGAAACACCCACGTATCATATCTGATTTAGGTTACAAGAAACCTATCCTATTTACTCAATATTAACTCATTTTTGACAAGTATCTAGACCCATTTGGTAGATCAATTCTCGTATTTTCACATCCCCAACATCTTCCCTTAATCATTGTTTAAATTTTTACTTAGAACACGTGTAGTTAAACTCTTATTTTGATTATTGCAACCCTCACAGATCCTATAATTACTTGGTCTAACAAGTCACTTCCATGTTGAGCAGTGATTCCCTGTGGGATCCATCCCAACCTTTAAAGTTGGGTTATTACACTGTTGATGACCACCCTTTTTGCTTTTGAGTACTCGGGCTGAGCAACATAAAAAATTATGCCATTGTCGGGGAATCAACGTGGTCTTATTAGAAGTGTTTATTGAGCTTTGTTGTTGTAGTTAGAATTATTTTTACTATTTTCTTGTTATTTTTACTATTGAAATAATAGGTGTTAGGATCGATGATGATAAAAACATTCATGGTAAGAATATTGGAGACATAAATGTATATAGGATGTTAACTAGGATTAGGTTTGGAGCACTGGTGCTATCTGACTTCCCCTATTAGCCCGAAGAGTTAATTTTAATGTAATGAGCACCTTGTTACAACCCCTCCAACTGAAGTGATTGTTTAGAGGGATCGATCACAAAGATCCTCATGATCACTTAAGGAACTTTGTTAGTATATGTCTCCCATTCAACTTCAGGGGAGTGAGTTAAGAAGTTATTCGACTAAGACTATTTCCTTTCTCCATAACCAGAGAGGCATTAAGGTGGCTAGCAAAGCTATCTCATGGTTCTATTACTCCATGGGAGGAGTTGAAAAATACATTCCTTGAGTGATTTTTCCCTCCCTCGAAGAAAATTAAATTGAGAAGAATTATTGAGAACTTCAAGCATCTCGAAGGTGGGCCATTGCATGAAACATGGCTCCTATTTCGGAAGCTCTTGCCTCAACGCCCTAACCATGGAGTTTTGGACCATATGCTCTTGTAATACTTTTATGTGGTCTTGATGCTGTAAACAGAGGAGTAGTTGATTAGTTGGTAAGATGAAGCCTAATGACACAAACATTCACCAAAGCTTCTAACCTCTTGGATGGCATGAAAAAGATAAATTGAGCACGGTAAACAAGGGATGACATGGTACCTTGAACCTACAGAGGCCCAACCAAGGAACAACTTGCTAAAAACCAAGAAAGAGATGAGAACATTGCTAAGATGTTAACCCAGCTTGATCATTTGACCAAGCATGTCATGGGAGGAAATTGTACGAGTGTGAATGTTGTGGGAGTGAAATACCCCTCATGTGCTTCGAAATTCCCCATAATCGTAATTTCCATATATCTCAAAAATCATGCATGATATGAGAAATCCGACTTCACATTCTTGATTAGGGGCAAAATTGAGTGGGTAATGGGTAAAACTCAGATTTTAGAAGACTTGTAGAGAAAAATAATTTTTGCTAATTAATCTATTTCCAGTGTGCATCCGCGCTCTAGGCAAGCCATGGCCTGGGCGCGGACTAGCACAATAAGTTCCTTCGCGTTTGGTCCACGTCGCGGACTAGACGTGGACATGTGTAATTTTTCCATGTTTTTCATATTTCATCCCAATGCCCATCTAAATGTAAAATATTTCATACTTAGCCATTTATCAATTCTAGAACTCACAAAACTCTCTCTAAAACCTCTCCAAGACTTTATCAAAATCCCCATTGAAATTCAAGGACCTCAAGAACAAGTTTGGATTACAAAGACCCAATACAAGCTTCAACTCTCCTTCAAGTTCGCTCTAAGAAATTCGAAGCTTAAGGTATTTGGGTCTTCATCCATGGGTCCTTTCACCCATAGAGCTCAACCCTCTCTTCTTATAAAATTTTCATGATTTCAAGGATTGATTCTTCATAGTTATCTATTATTATGCTTCATAAATATGAGATACGTTGGGTTTTATCAAGTATTGATTTATTAGCATTAATATCCTTTTTAAGCTTATTTGATAAGTTGATTTATGTTTATTGGGACTATGCATGCTTTGAGTTATGAATCTATGAATTAATATGAACCTTTGAGGTGGATTTCAAGATACCCAAACTAAGGGTTTTACTACTATGATTGGTGGGTTAAATTGCATGATTCTAAAATGGTTGATTTTACTCGTGTCATTTCTCTACAAAATTGCATGATTTTTAACATGTGCCCATATGTCCACCATGTTTTTCACTAAATTGCACGACAAGGTTTTTTAAGTCAAAGATGAATTATTTAATGGTTTACAAGTCAAGTGATTTCAAGATAGTTATGGGCTCACAAACAAGTATTGAATTCATGAAAAGTATCTAAGATGTTACAAGTTAAAAGTTAAGCCTTATTTCAAAATTCTACCCCTCTTGTGAGCCATTCATGTCAAGTTGAGGGATCAAGCATGATTATTATTTTACCCTCATGTTCAAGTTCAAGTAAGCTCATAAGTAGAGCTCAAGCATGTAATGAGCTACTCATGTCATGATTCATATCTCTTATAAGTTATGCATCTTATAATTAAACATATGATTATTTCAAGTATTCCATGAGATTAGACTTTGCACCGATTAAAGCTTAAGGTTGGGGCTGGACTCAAGGGGTCCTTATATAAAGTCTTTAGTCTCTAAACTATGTACCACCATAGGATCATGTTATTTCCCTAAATAGGCTTTACTAGTGGATTCATCTAGTTAATGTTATCATGCTTAGTTTACCTTGGCAAGCAGACCATACCATATGGAGGGGGCGCCATGCCTCATCACCATACCAAGGTGGTGTCATGCCTTCGATTCCAAGTTGTAGCTCACTTCTATGTTAGTTAAGGTCTCCTCCCACATACGTATGATATATTATGCAATTTAAATATTATAAATGCATGTTTTATTACACACATTGCTCATACATATCATATTGAGATTATATCTATTGCCTATATGTATGCATTTTCAATATTATGGCTTATGTCTTTGTTGCATTGCAACCCACATACTTAGTACATTCCAAGTACTAACACACACTATATACCTATATGGTATTACCATGTATGGGCCGGAGCTCATATCGATTATCCTCCTCCACGTCGCTAGTGGTAAAGTTTGTGTACATTCTACCCTCCCCAAACCCCACTTGTGGTATTCCACTGGGTATGTTGTTGTTGTACTTATAAGAAATAAAAATAAAAATAATAAAATTTCATAACCTTTTGAAGAAATAATTGGACCCATATATTACGATGTACATTTAATCTATATTTTTTTACTTTTTATTATATGACAATTAGCATATTCTGGAATTTGGATTGATATTTCTGAAAATATCATACATACTTTGCATAATATAATAATTACTTAAAAAAATTAATTAATTTTATAAAAATATTCTTAATCATCCTCGTTATAACTTTCTATATAATAATAATAATAATAATAATAATAATAATAATAATAATAATAATAATAATAATAATAACGATAATGATGATAACGATATGATGATAAGGATGACGATGATGACGATGATGATGACGATGATGATGACGACGATGATGATGACGACGATGACGATGATGACGACGATGATGACGATGATGACGACGATGATGACGATGATGATGATGATGATGATGACGATGATGATGATAATGATGATGACGATGACGATGATGATGACGTCTAGTCTCATTGCATTCCAAGACTATTGTTCACCCCAAGCGGACCATCTAGTCTCATTGCATTCATTCAATCAATTCAATAGGGGAAGATAACAAAGAAATAACTATCTACCAATGGGCTACAACCATCAACTCATTCTATCATAAATAAAATGCGAGAAAAAGGGACAATCTCAGCGTAAAGAAAGGGAATAGGGAAAAGAACATAACATCAACCATTATCAATCTATGTCTATGAAGTCTCTACAACTACTATCTAATATGGTACCATGACAAGCCATGGCTACCACAATCAAAGAAAATAACTCAAAATAAATGAATGATAAATATGTCCACTGAAAGCAAGGGATGACTCACTGTCTCTGTCTGGAAATCTGTGGAACCTCAATGATTAGGCTGTTGAAGTCCTCTGTCTACAGAATCTGCATTACAAAATGATGCAGCATCAAAGGGGCGTTAGTACGTGGAATGTACTATATGTAAAACTGGCTAAAGTAAACGATAAATAATGACAATCAGCTCATCAATCACTCGTCCTCAATACGGAGTAAGGAATAGGACTCTATCACTTCACTATCCATCAAAATATCACACTATCGTCTCAACCTCAGAGTACTATCAACATGAACCTATCTGAGAGTTTCTATAAACGACAACTACCACCTATGAACCGATGATGATACAATGAAGAGATGTCTTTACCACACCCATCCAGCATCTTGTCGAGGTACGGGACAAGTCTATCGGGGATCCCAAAAGAAGTCTTTCAAGCCCTTTGTAGGGCAAAGGAAACATTTGCTTTCATGGTCCAATCCTCTCCTATGCAGGCCACGTAGTTAATGAGTGCGAGTGGAACTCACACTTATCCATTGCGGTGCTAATACTTTTCCAAGGACCCAACATGCTCATAAGTCTATCAATACATCAAGGTATTCTATTACTCAGCCCCTATGGGCAAGAACACTCAGCTCAGCTCATCATCTATCAACTCAAAGAGTAAGATTATTCCTTCAACACTAAAATTCAGTCTCATTAGGCTCTAATAATAATAATTCAATCAGTTTCAGTCAGCAATACCCCCATCTCAGGACTCAGACTCCAACAATCTACAAATTCAGATAATCAAGGCCCTAGACATTACCCCTAAGTTCATTCTCAAAGTATTAAATAAGGGGAATCATACAATTTAGGTATACAATCACACAATAATACATGTAAATAGTATATACAAGTATGATGATCATCAATTTGAAATAATATATAAAAATTAAAGATGATGTTCAAGAAAAAAAGATAATGTTCAAGAAATTCTTCAAGAATCACTACTCAAGATCCATGAACTATCAATTGTCAGCCTACTACATGTATTGGGGCACATAGAAGAACAATTTCATGCTCTAGATAACCTTTTACACACTTGGATTGAAGATTTATCAAGCTTCTTTCAAGAACTTGCACCCGAATTTAGAACCCTCCGCTCTCTGTTCTTCTTCTCTCAGGAACCCTCACATAGAAAATTTAGAAAAATAATGGGTTTTGAGCCCTTAATCGCTAATAAACGACCTCTAAAACATGTTTTAAGATTTAAAAATGAGTTGAAAATGACAAAAATACCCTTCCCAAAATTTAAAAGAACAAGTTCAAAATATGTACACTGGTCCATGATGCGCCAGGGGCGCGGACCAGTGTATTTTTGCAATGCGCAAACTAGTGTATTTTTGCGATTTTTCGTAAAGTTCAATTCTCATCAAAAAAATTAAAAACAGTTCAAGTGTGTCTCCGCGCCCCCTCCGCATCGCGCCAGGGATGCAGATAGACAACATTTTGGAAAGAATTACCGAAAATTATTTTTCGCTCTGGTTGCTCTTAAATCGGGTTGAGACCATTTTTCCATTTGATTTTTCGCTCTGACGATGATGATGACGACGATGACGA
>DF359539.1:51933-68913 GCA_000787875.1 Solanum virginianum
TATTTTCACTTGATTTTTCGCGTTGATTGCAAATTCGATCTCGAATTTCTAATCGAAGCTTTGGAAGACACGTTGTGTGCATAATTTCATTTAGGGGAGTTTCGGTAATAATGATAATGATAATAATAATGATAATGATAATAATAATGATAATGATAATGATAATGATAATCATGATGATAATGATAATGATAATCATGATGATGATAATGATAATGATGATGATAATAATGATGATTATGATAATAATAATGATAATGATGATAAAAATAATAATGATGATGATAATAATAATAATAATAATAATAATAATAATAATAATAATAATAATAATAATAATGATAATAATAATAATAATGAAAAATAATGATAATAATAATAATAGTAATAATAATAGTAATAATAGTAATAATAATAATAATAATAATAGTAATAATAATAATAACAATAATAACAATAAAAATAATAACAACAATAACAACAATAGCAACAATAATAACAATAATAAACAATAAGAACAATAATAACAATAACAATAATAACAACAATAACAATAATAACAACGATTTCAACGATAACAATAACAACAATTTCAACGATACCAACATAATAATAACAATAACAATAACAATAATAACAATAACAATAACAATAACAATAATAACGATAACAATAACAATAACAATAATAACAATAACAATAACAATAACAATAATAACAATAACAATAACAATACCAATAATAGCAATAACTATAACAACAATAATAACAATAACAACAATAACAATAGTAACAACAATAACAATAGTAACAATAATAACAATAAAAGCAATAACAATAATAACAAGAATAACAACAACAATAATTAGAATAAGAATAAGAATAATAGTAATAAGAATAATAATAGTAATAATAATAATAATAACAACAACAATAATAACAAAAACAACAGTAACAACAAAGACAACAATAACAACAACAATAATAACAACAATAACAACAATAATAATAATAATAATAATAATAATAATAATAATAATAATAATAATAATAATAATAATAATAATTACAGTAACAACAACAACAATAAAATAAATAATAATAGTAATAATAATAATAGTAACAATATTAATAATAATAATAATAACAAAAATAATAATAGTAGTAGTAATAATAGTAATAATAGTAGTGATAGTAGTAATAATAGTAGTAATAATAATAGTAATAATAGTAATACTTGTAATAATAATCACAACAATACTAGTAATAGTAATAATAGTATTATTAATAGTAATAATATGAATACTACTACTACTAATAATAATAATAGTAATAGTAGTAATAATATTAGTAGTAGTAATAATAATGGTAGTGATAGTAGTAATAATAGTAGTAATAGAAGTAATAATTGTAGTAGTAATAATAATAGTAATACTAGTAATAATAATAATAGTAATACTAGTAATAATAATAATAATAATAATAATAATAATAATAATAATAACAACAATAATAATAATAATAATACTAATATTAGTAATAATAATACTACTAATAATAGTAATTAGAATAGTATAGCCAGACATAGTCACGACAAAAGACTGTATAGCTAACTAACCTTTATTATTGGAGTCCTGTAGCTGCCGGAATTGCTGTTTGAAGAAACTAGAACAGTTGCGGGAATATTATAAACAAACCTTTATTTATTGAAAGAGAATTATAAAGTAGGAAGTACAGAGAGAGGGAATTCAGAATTGCTGGTGTAAATCGATAAATAAAGTGGTTTAGATCTGACACCCCCTGCTTAAGTTAAAGCTATCCATACAGTTAATAATTAAATGAATTTCTTATTTGTTTGTTAATCCTTCTAAGATGCTTTTATCAGTAGACTGAATCCTCTAATTGTTGAGCGGATCACCGCCAACTATGTGGAGATCCTGTCCCTTCTGGTATCAGAGTCGTGGAACCTTTACAGTATATATAGTGTTTTACTTTAGATCTTGGCATAGATATGAGTTTATTGATATGAGTACTGCCGAGACTAGTATGAATGCTACTAAATTGGAGGAGGTAGATATACCCCAAGACTTAGAATTATTAAATAATTGGACAATTCCAAACATAAAAATTAAAGATACTTATAATTATGGTTGGTTTGATAAATTCTCAACCAAACAACTAATAAAAACTACTGAACAGTCGTTAGCTCTTAATTCAAATGAGCAGACTATACGTTTATTAAATAAACACGATATTAATATTTATAAACATAAATATAATTTTATGCATATAGGCATGGTTCAAATTGCATTTAAACCATTAACTCTTAAAGGGTTACCAGAAACATTTTTAGCAACTCTAAGAGATGCACGAAATTTAAATTTTAGACAATTGTTAATAGATTCTATTGAATCTACGGTGGCCTATGGACCTGTATACTTCAATACTAAACTCAATTTATAATTATCATTATCTGATAAAAATATTCTTGATGTATTTATTATCCTGAAAAATGACCGACTCTCTCCAAAATTTCAATTAGATACTCTATCGATTTAAGCGCAAACCAAATTCCCAAAAATTAAAAAGAAAAGAGAGTCGCCACCTAATTTTAAGGATAATTAGGAAACCGAGATTAAATTTTAAAACCTAACAGAAAAGTTTCAAAATTTCAGAGAAAATGGGTAAGGGTTCCATTTTCACTTTGAGAAGAAATTAATCACTCAAAATGGCCGCTAACATGCGGTCGACCGACAATTAGGCAATTTGACTAACTTTGAAAGATTTGACTCAATTTAAAATTTTTGACTGAATTTAACTCAATTTGAAATATTGACTGAATTTGATATATTTTGACTAAACTTTAAATGATTGATTAGATTTGAAAGATTTGTCCAAATTTTAAAAAAAAATTCTTAATTTTGAAAGAACTTGATTAAGCTTGAAAGAAATGACTAATTTTGCAAAATTTCCACTAAACCCAATTTGTAGAAAATAATTTTATTAAGGGGAATCAAAAGGAAAACATAAATGACAAAACATGTTGGGGAAATTAAATAGATTAATATCAAAACACATAAAATTTTAGTATCAAAATTAAACAACAACAAATAAACATAATAGAAACAATATTAAGAAAGAGTAAAGATTGAGTGGTCGACTACTGAAGCAATTCATAAAATTTTAGTATCAAAATTAAACAACAACAAATAAACATAATAGAAACAATATTAAGAAAGAGTAAAGATTGAGCTTAACAGGCCCAATTTTAGTTGTCTTATTTCTACAAATGTTGGGCCTGCTTAGCCCATTTTCCTGCTTAGCTGCTACTGCTAATGGGCTTGGCCCATTTTGCTGTGGTATACACTTAGTATATATTTGCTGTATATCAGTGTATAAGTACTGATTTTGGGTTTCAAAAATTATATATTAGCTTCCATTCCTGTATATCCTTGTCCTGTATATCGGGCTGACTCAAGAGAAGGGAATTTGGGCTTCCATGGCCTAAGAAATGCAACATGGGGAGTCCAAAATGGCTCGGAGCATTGTTCATGCAAAGAAGTAAAATTAAGGATTAGAAAGAGACTCACATTTATCGATACTAACAACATTTCAAACAATATTGCAAATCTAAACTATTCCTAGTGAAATTCAAACTATAATGTCACATAACGACATTTGAGTTTAGTAAACCAAACAACCAGTGATCGCATGGCATCATATTCAAATTATTGCTCTAAGAGAAATGTTCATACTGTGCCAGATCAGGGAAGAAACTTCTACAAGGACTAAAGTGATAAATAAGCATGCTTGGAGTTAATCAGATCAATCCTAATGATATTAGCCAAGCAATGTTTAATTTTGACGACAAAGAGACAACAAACAAGAAGTAATATCATGCTTCTTGTATAGTAACATTCTAATAATAGCCCAATAGTATGCAATTCTAATAAGAAGGTTTAGCCTCTGAACTTCACCCAATGTGAAATGAAACTTCGTGAAGAGGAGATCCATATAAACTCAAGCAAAATATTTTAGTAGAAAACCAACATACAGATAAGACAATAGCATATGAACGAGCTAACGGTGCCCCCAAACAGGCTAAAAGCTTCAGGAGAATGTAAGAAAAGGGAAAATAATCGCATAGGTAAGAATGTATGCAATCTTGGCATTTAAACATTTAAGAATTCACATGATGATTCACAACCTAAAACCCTGAGTTTTGAAAAAAAGTACCAGACTGAACGAGAAGCAGAGATGACCCTAACAACCTGCTAAACAAGGTATCTCCATAAGGAAAAACAATTGCATCTTAAGACATGAAACAAACATCAAAAACAAAGTGTAACATGCTGGGCAGTGATAGAGACAAATAGGACAGCCCCAGGGAGTATACAACCTTAGCATCAAGACCTAAACAAATAAGGGCTTTAGACAGGGAGATAGAAGGTTTTAAACCAGAAACCGATACAAATATGCTTATAGACTCAAAACTCAGAATAATTGTCCAGTTTCTAATAAAAAGAATCATCACAAGGTTACTGTCATGTAAAAAAATTAAAAGGAAAATGTAAGATTATTAGCTCGAACCTCAACATTAGGACAAATAATGATAAACCGAATCAGAAACCACGCGAACAGACAAGATGGGTTTAGTTTAAGATAAAAACTTGATCCAAAAGAAGCTGCAACACTTGCTATTTAAAGAATAGATTAAAGATAAAGCAAGACTATACCAACTGGACAGACATCGTTACGGTATCATTTTAACGACTTAAGATTATACTTCAAGCGACAAACTCATTCAGCAGAACAACATCATTCGACTCTTTATTCAAATCACATTTAGAAAGAAAACTAGGATCTCCACATTCATGTCGACTTATATTTGATATTTTTGAACCATAAGTAAGGAAACTAAAGAAGATAAGCTAGCAGTTCAATTAAGAATCAGATCAGCTCAGCATCTAAACCAAAGACCGTGACAGAGGTATGAAGTTAACATCGAAGGGTAAATGGTTTTGAGATAATGATATGCTCAAAAATAACAAATGAAGCAGGGATACAGGTGAAGGGGAGAGCAAACTTTAACTAGGAATCATGAATTCAAGTGTCACTTTGGAAACTTAACTTTTAAAATGAAAAATGACAAAAATGAGCTATCCTAAAATATTATTGGTCGAAACTTTGAAAATAACCAAGAGGCAGTGAAGAATTTTAATGAGTGTACAACTAGCATTAAATTAGAATTCAATCCAGAAATCGATTGACAACAATACACATGATATAAAACCCTCTCAATATAGCAATCCAGGCAGAAATGAGTACAGCTAAACATCAACACAATAAGATAACTCTATTTATGACTACTCACTCATGTTTTGAACAGGAAAAACGTGGACAGAATTAAGAGTATTACCTTTTTTGGAGTAGGAATTGGGACGACAAGCCTGATTGAACACGCTTACACCACAGCAAGATTAATGTGACTCTAAAATCAAATATTCTTGTTTCTAAATCAACGAACAAGGTTTTGACTAAAGCTTTGTGTAGTTGAAAAACCGATATGAAAAATCAGGTGAGTTTTTAGGATTTTCAAATTCTTGATTGCCGCTGTAACAACCTGGACCAACACTGTGAAGTATTGTTTGCTCTTAGGCCTGGCCCATCACGATTTTGTCCCTTTGAGGTTTCACCCCAAAAGGCACCTCACAGTATATAGACCAGTATTGTTCATGCAAAGAAGTAAAATTAAGGATTAGAAAGAGACTCACATTTATCAATACTAACAACATTTCAAAAAATATTACAAATCTAGACTATTCCTGATGAAAGTGAGCCTCGCACACAGCCCAAGCAGTCACCCTCTTAGGGACTTAGCGTCCTCGCTGAAGGCTCACCGACCACCGTACTAGGTGAGAGTCGGCTCTGATACCATCTGAAACGACTTGGCCCAACACTGTGAAGTATTGTCTACTCTTGGGCCTGGCCCATCACAGTTTTGTCCCTTCAGGGTTTCACCCCAAAAGGCGCCTCATAGTATATAGACCAGTCCTTTACTTAAATAGCCAAGGACTCTCCCTCTCTTTTCCGATGTGGGAATCTTGCCTAAGTAAGCCTTGTGGCTATTTTCAGGGCTTACTTAGGCAAGATTCCCACATCAGAAAAGAGAGGGAGAGTCCTGGGCTGTTTAAGTAAAGGACTGGTCTATATACTGTGAGGCGCCTTTTGAGATGAAACCCTGAAGGAACAAAATCGTGATGGGCTTAGCCCAAGAGCGGACACTACTTCACAGTGTTGGGCCAGGTTATTACATATGGTATCAGAGCCGACTCTCACCTAGTACAGTGGTGGGTGAGCCCTCAGCGAGAATGCTAAGTCCCTACGGGTGGTCATGGTTCTTTTGAGTGCAAGGGACTCCAGAAACAAAGTCCATTGTTATTCTCTCCCATTTTTATTCTAGCATCGGCAAGGGTTGGAGTAACCCAACTCGAACTTGATGTTTTGCTTTTACTTTTTGACAAACCAAACATTTTGAAATGTACTGAACATTGTCTTTCTTCATACCATTCCAACAGTAGTGTTCTTTAAGGGTCCGATACATTTTCGTACCTCTAGGGTGCATGGCATATGATAAAGTGTGTGCTTCCTTCAAGATTTCTTCTTTCAATCTCTCATCATAAGGGACACACACCCTATTTTTATAAGATAAGACACCATCCTCTGCTACCGAAAAATCATGTTTTTCTCCATCGTGAACTTTTTTGTTCAGCTTCATGAGTTTCTTATCTAACTTTTGTGCTTCTCTAACATGCTCAAGCAATACTGGTTTAACATGTAGTTGGGAAATAACCAAGCTAGATAGATAAAGTGCAATAAGAGTATTCATTGCTCTTAACTCATTAAACAAAGGCAGTGGACTCAAGGATAGGCTTGCAAAGGACTTGTGACTTGAGGCATCTACAACCACATTAGCTTTTCGTGGATGATAATTGATCGTGCAATCATAATCCTTAATGAGTTCAAGCCACTGATGTTTCCTTAGGTTCAACTCTTTTTGTTTACCCAAGTGTTTAAGGCTTTTGTGATCGGTTAATATGTAATATTTTTCTCCATACAGATAATGTCTCCATATCTTTAAGGCAAATACTATAACAACAAGTTCCAAATCATGAGTAGGATAATTTAGTTCATGTAGTTTTAATTTTTGAGAGGCATAAGAAATAACTTTCCCTTCCTGTATCAAAACACACCCTAGACCATGATGAGATATATCACTATATATCACATACTCCTTTCTCTCTATTGACAGAGTAAGTATAAGAGCTTGCGTCAAGAAGGATTTAAGAGTTTCAAAACTCTCTAGGCATTTGTCACTCCAGATGAATTTTTCCTCTTTCTTCAAGAGATTGGTCAAAGGGGAGGCTATAATGGAGAAGACTTTCACAAACCTCCTATAGTATTCTGCCAAGCCTAGAAAGCTTCTTACTTCGATTGGACTTTTGGGAGGCTTCCATTCAACAATTTGTTGGCTTTTTACTAGGATCCACCTTTACACCTTTAGCTAACACGACGTGTCCCAAAAAGGTTACTTTATTTAGCTAAAATTTACACTTGGAAAGTTTTGCATAAAGTTCTTTCTAATTCAAAATTTACAAAACAATTCGGAGATGCTTATCATGATCTTCACTACCCTTGGAATACACTAAATGTATCATCTATAAAAATACCGCAAATTGATCTAGATATGGCTTGAATATTCGATTCATTAGATCCATGAATATTGCAGAAGCATTAGTCAATCCGAATGACATCACAAAAAATTCATAATGAGCTTATGGAGTTCTAAAAGTAGTTTTAAGAATATCTTTCTCTCTAACGCACAATTGATGATACCCAGACCACAAATCAATCTTTGAGAATAGATTAGCACCCCTCAATTAATCAAATAAATCATCAATTCTTGATAGTGGATGTCTATTTTTGACTATTATTTTGTTGAGTTGTCTGTAGTCAATACATAATCTAAGAGTTCTATCCTTCTTTGTTACAAATAAAATAAGGGCTCCCCATCGAAAGACATTAGGATGGATAAAACCCTTCTCAAGAAGTTCTTGAAACTGAGTTTTCGACACTTTTAGTTCTACTGGAGCCATCATATAAGGAGTAATGGAAATAGGAGTAGGTCCAGAAATAAGCTCGATTGGAAATTCAACTTCCCTTTCTGGAGGTAACCCAAGAAGATTTTCTAGAAAATCGCACACAGTAGGTATATCTTTAAGACTAGGGCTCTTCAAGTATGTATCAACTATGTGAGCAAGACATGCATCACAACCTTTTCGAATCATCTTTCTTGCCAAGGCCGTATAAATAATATTAGATGTCAATGATCTTTCACCTTGTACAATAATATGAGAAAATGCAGGGTGCTTAAAGTCACATGCTTTGATCTACAGTCTACTACCACATGATATTTATAAAGCCAATCCATCCCAATAATAATATCAAAATCTTTGAAGGGCATTTCAATCAAATCCACTAGGAAAACTAGGTCTTCAATCATGAAGGAACAAGCTCGGTAAATTCGATTACAAACAACTCGGTAGCCCAAGGGACTTTCAACTAGCACATTATAATCAAGCCTCACAGATTTCACATTTTTGGGAAGAACGAGTGATGAACAAATATAAGAATGTGTAAAACCAGGATCAAACAATGTAAACACACTAAACCCAAATAAGTGAAATATACCAACAACCACATCTTGTCCATATTGATCATCCCTCTATTTCATAGCATAAGCTCTTGCCGTAGCCCTTAGCCCACTAGGTTGATTTGGTCCACTTGCTCTAGCCGCTTGGATTCTTTTTGGTCTTGCACCCCTATTAGTTTGGAGAGGAATAGTAATAGGTTTCTGAACTGAGCTTTCAATGAGCAAGGAAAGAACCTGTTTAGGACAGTCCTTTACTTTATGATCAAAACTGGTGCAGTTAAAACATGCACCAAAAGCTCTCCTGAAAACACCATAATGATTCTTCCCACATTGTTCACACGTAGGAACACGAGTCTTGCCTTGACCATTATTTAGAGTGCTACCTGTAGAATAATCTTTTCTGCTTTGCTTAGGTTGACGTGACCCATTAATAACACTAGCTTTAGAATCATCAAACCTTCCCCTTTTGTATAGACCTCCAAAATCTGATCTAGGTTTTCGAAGTTTATTTTCATGTTTACTAGCTTCTTCCTTATCAAGTCTCTCCCAGGTAAGAGCAATGGAAACTAATTTACAGAAGTTCTTATGTTGCAAGATTGCCACATTCTTTCTGATAGAATCATTTAAGCCATCTTCAAATGGTTGTAAGATTATCACATTCTTTCTAATAGATTCATTTAAGCCATCTTTAAATCTCCTGCACTTATCTTTCTCTTTTTTAATAATATCTCCAGCATAACGAAAAAGCCTTAAGAACGTTTGTTGATATTCAGCAATAGACATGCTCCACTACCTCAAACATAGAAATTCCTTTTTCTTAGCATCACAATAGGCAGGTGGAACAAACTTCATACCAAACTCCTTAACAAAATCATTCCAAGTAAGAACTGGAGGTTTTACCTTGGCATTTGAAATACTCACCCACCAATCATAAGCATCCTTTCGTAATACTGAAACAACATACTTAAATTTTATAACATCTGAATACTCCAATTGCTCAAACACCCTTTATGCATTCCAGCCATTGTTCAACATCAGTGAGATCAACAAAACTTTCAAACCCTACCCCACCTATTTTCCTCATTTTCTCGAAGTTTATCCGATTAGGATCATGAATTGTTTCAGCCATGTGATGGAAAAATTCAGCCATCTGTTGGAAAGCAAGATTCGTAACCTAAGTACTATGGCTCATCTGAGGATATAAGATGGGTCTTACACCTCGCCAACCTCTTCTAGTGGACGAGGTTGGGAATAAGAGTTATCTGAGCCTTCCCGTGCTGCTTCCATATGTTTATTAGAAGAAGAGGCCATAATTTAATTACTTCAAAAGAGAAGATCACATTGCATCAAAAGAGAAGATCACATTGCATTAGGGAAATGTACATGATGCATATGAAGTTTACCGGCACTAAAATAATATTAATTATCTAAATGAACAAATAACGTAGCTTAGAACTTTTACATAATAGAAAAGTATAAAAGCAATTTACATCAAAAGTCCTAGAAACACAAGCCTGGGGCTCTGATACCAACACTTGCAGCAACCATCACGGAAGGATGCCACTTCTGTACGCTCTAAGCTTACTTAACACTTAATAACATACAAAAAATTTAACACATAACATATCAATATTATTTAAGTAATGAATTAAAAATAAGTAAAGGTATAGGATATATTCTAAAGGTAGATTAGTAGATTTCTAGCTTATGTTTTTGGCATAAGTACGTTGGAAGTAATTTAAACTACTATCTTGCGAGATATTTATATATTGCCTAAACTGTTGCAGTACGTTGAAAAGTGTTACCGATGTTAAAATGCAAGCACATAAACTTTACTAGTTTCTATTTCATACAATTATCTTAACATAATTGGTATTTTAATATAGAAAAGCTCGCCGGCTCAAATTTAACTAAACAAGCCAAAACTTAAAGTTACAAACCATGGTTCCATAATTTACACTAGGTTTTAAAATTTATATATACATATGCAACAGGAGAATCATATACATGTCCCAAAACTACTATAATATAAATATGTCTAGATGCAAATGTGATCTTCTACACAGCTCCCAAAATTTATCTTCAATGGCCATCCTCAAGCATCATCTCGGGTACTCCCTATGATAGAAACAACTATCGTTAAGCACGAAGCTTAGTGGTCTAAAAAATAAAAGCGTAGAACCTTAAATCTATCAATTTACCCTTCTTAAGTCAAAGGGAGACACAATTGGAATATAGTAAATAGACCGAGTGAACAAATACATCAATAGCATCCAGTAGGATATTTAAAGATCCAAGTATCAAAGGTTCCTGGAACAATTTAAACAAGACATTCAGATGACAAGTTTCGCCTAGTATGTAACTCATGCCATCACACCAAACATAATTAAGTGTGAAAGAGGACCAAAACCCTATATCAAAAAGGGTGAAAACCCAATTATCAAGAGAACAAAGAACCATATTAAGAGTGACTTTCTAGTTTGTACATAAGATGGACTGCATCCACACTTAGGACGAACCAAAACATCACAATAAAGATGGAAATTGATTTAAACAAGAGGCATGCCAATGGTTACAAAGTCACAGCCACAAGAAAGATAAAGTCTACAAGGATGTCAAGTGATCAGGCAATTGGTACAAATGGGAGAATTAAACAAGTTCCTTACAAGTTCAAAAATACATCAACACAACCAGATAAAATAACAAGAACATAGCAGAGATACCAAGATAACATTCAGATACACCAGAAGGTAACAGAGGCACAAGAACCATTTTTACATGAACCTGAACCTTTTAGTACGCAACCGACCCTACCAATTTTAAGTCATGGATCAATATGACATATGTTTCTTCAATTAATTTCCTTAAGATTGTACAAGAGTGTGAGCACATTAATACTCTTTTATATTATTATTTAACATTCAGCACCTTTGATAGGCAGCAACTAACAAGAGAAATACAAAATCTGCATCCTATTTTTGCAGATGACGCTCTTCTCGACAATTTTATTGCCTTGCAACACAATTAGATTTTCGATTGATAAATAGACAAACTAGGCTTTCCTGTCTCATGAAAACTATAGGTATATGAATATAGTTTATAAATCATCAAGAATTACTTCAGAATACTCTTTGAACAAGTATTCATGATCGAAACATTAACAACACACTCCAGGGATTTTTATGTGAAAACTCTGGACAGAACTTGTCCAAACTTGCATCTAGTGTTTTGAATCCAAAACTACCAAATTAGGTCCCAACATAAACATATGAATTGTAGATACATGTATTGGAGTTCCAAGGAACTAATAAGAATCACAAATTATAGCTCACACCTCAAGAATTTATTAAAATACTAACAACAACACATAGAACGCTTCTCAGACATAAAACTTGCCATAATATTCACTGCGTTTTATGCCTTCTTTTGATACCAAACAAGTAGAGTCAGATTTTTACATAAACATAAAAATTGTGCGTATGTGAATTAGATTTCCAAAACATATTTACACACTTATAACACAGCTATATACAACACGATATTGCATAATTACTACACACTACTCAATTTAAAGACAAAATTCAATCACTTACCAAATGATAGAGGATTTCTTAACTATGCTCCTATGAACTGATGTATTTTGTGTATGTTTATGAAAAATAAGGATATAAGGGAGTTTATAAGGTCTGATAAGGTCAATAAACAGACTTACTTTGGGAGAAAACATATTTTATGTCAAAAGAGTCTTAAGAGAAAAAGGTCCAATAAGTTGGCTACCCTACTTTTGTTTTTTTCCTTCCTTATTTATTTGTTCACACATAATAATTAATATTAACGATGATTTAACATGTGTAATTGTACGAAATTAAATAAATTTTACTAAAATGAACCCCTCCCTTTTTCCTTTCTATGATTCAAGAAAACTAATTTCTCTAACGACACAATCTCAAGTCAAAAAGTGGTGAAGTAGAGGTTGATTTCAATTTTGAGGGAATACCCTTCTTAAAAGTGACTATATTATTTAATAATAAGGGCATATTATGAACCTTTGTTGCTGATATTCTAGGCAGTCTCTCTGAGTTTGTGGCGAAACGCCAAATAAGTTGGTGATACCGCTTTTCTCTGACCTTCGAAACTTTTGCTTCTTTTCCACGATTTGTCAAGTATTGTCCATTTGTATACTTTTAATTCTATTTCCTGACATAGCACATGCATATTATTTAGAGATTGAAAATAATCACACACTGAGGATGATATTTCTTTGCAAACTAGACCCAAAATAAGTCTGAAATATGAACTCATCAACACCCCCAACTTAAGCCATTGCTTTCCCTCGAGAAAATCAAACATCAATCAATCCACTTCCAGAGCTTGCAAACAAGGACACAAAGAGAAACACATACATTTTCACTTTTTTCATCCCCTCTCGAACTTCCACAAACCACTTACGTGATTTCAAAATATCAAGAGATGACTAAGGAGTAATCAAAACATGGCTATCCTCATAATTGCTTATGTAACTGATGTTCACTGCCTAAAATTTCAAAATATCAAGAGATGACTAAGGAGTAATCAAAACATGGCTATCCTCATAATTGCTTATGTAACTGATGTTCACTGCCTAAAGGTATCACAATTATCACTTACGCTAAAGAAGATCCTGAACACACAAGATTATGACACTATTTTCAAAGGATCTCTTCCACTCTTGCTCTCCCAATTGAAAAATATCATGTAAGCTTCAACCCATATACTTGCTCTTATTCTCAATCAGAGTTCAATTGACATTCTTCCAGATAAAGATCCCAAAGGACTTTGTTAAGATTGTAATGTAGGGTTAAGGTTGGGTAAGATAGCATACAGATAGTAATGGCTCATCCCTCTTTAAACTCTATACATTTTTTTCATGCTTAAGGATCCTTTTTGTCCTCTTCTTTTCTTCTTCTTTTGAGATCTTTTTTGCTTTAGATTTTTCATCCTAAGCGTCCCCCTGTTTTGCACTATTTTTCATAGTTTTAGAGGGTCCTTTTTTACAAGCAACTCTTTTTCCACTCAACTTTTTTAGCCTTTTCAACATTTTCCTTATTTTCACTCATTTCTAGGATTTCCTCATCTTTCTATTTTTCCTTTTGTCTTTCCTCGACTCTTTCATAGGAAACACTACCTTCTTTCTACTAACACCCCCAACTTGTTTCTTTGGCCATCACTTTGCTCATTTCAAGCTCAAGGAGGGATTGGTGAGGAATAAAAAGAATTTATCTTTCACAACTATGAGTTAAGGCAACATGGTTGCCAAATAAAGGATCAAGGCTTAAAAGAGCTTCATTAGGGACTCGATTTATTGTGAATGGATGTCAATATAGTCAAAGTTGACTCAATGGAACTAAAGAAGGCCTAAGGTCCTTTCTTATTCCATAATTAACAAAGTCACTCCTCAAAATAAATCGGGCAAGTTCTAGCAACAAAATTTCTAATCCCACATTGGCAAAATGGATTCAATATTTAAATAATGGCAACATAATCACAACTTTCATTCATCACATATACAAGCTTAACTGTTCACATAATCAAGTCAAGATGCATCAAATCTATGCATGGACTGATTTATTAAGAAAAGGACTAATTAGTGAGTGAGTATATGCTCCTCATCCATGGCACCACCAAATCAAAGATATGGATAGTAGATGCTCAGATTGCTACGGACTAGATACATGATATTCGCAATGTAATGACTTTTCATATATGCACGGGGTTTGCCAAAATTCAAGGCCATCATTTGCAATCATTTATCCATTCAACTCAAAAAGAAGAAACATAAAAATAGCAAAACAAATACTACTCTATTACAACCCAAATTAAAATTTATTTACAGTCCAAAAATTTAAAATTATTTCAACATTCATCAACAAAATCAAAATGAACACCATTATCTGATCAAATCATAACAACAACACAAAGTAACCATCATCATCCACAAAGATAGGGAACTCTATATGCTCACACCTTCTAATTAAAAAGTTTTGTCCTCAATATGCAAGGAACAATAGAACTCGAGCATAAAAGTGGTTATGGGGCCATCAATTCCCTCATCTATTAGTGAACACTCAAGATAAATCAAATGCCTCATGTGCATGGGCTCACGTACACCAAATGCACCTTTCATGGATGTGTCTAGAAGAGAAGATACTTTCACAGTATCCATGATTTGACCATCCATATATGCTAACTCCTTACGATTGAAACACCCTAAAAAATGCCCCAAAAATGTGCTACTGAAATAATTCTCATATATCTCAAAATTCATGCATGATGTCAAAAATATAGCTTCATATTCTTGATCAGAGGGCGAAATTGAGTTAGAAATTGGTATAACCCTGATTTTAGAAGACTCGTAGCGAAAAATAGATTTTGCCAACTTCGCATTTCCAGTGAGGATCCGCGACACCTCTGTGACATGGACCTATGCGGAGATGTGTATTTTTTTACTAGTTTCATTGTGTTAGTCTAAGCCTTTGGGGCCTTGGGCCTAGGCCCTCCTATGTGTAAAACACCTATACTTAATCATTTTCAACTCCATATCACTCAAGAAATCCCCAAAACGCTTTCTAAAACTTAGCCAAATATTTCATCAAATTTTAAGTGTCCCCAAACTGATTCCGGATCCTAAGAATTTTATTCAAGCTTCAAGTTCTCATTCAAATCTTCATCAAGAAAATCTCCAAAGTTGAGGTATGTGGATTTCAACCATTGGGTCCTTTCACCTATGGTGCCCAACCTTCCTTTTTATGTAACTTGCATGTTTTCAAGTTGTATTACATATGAGTATTATTTATTATGAATTATGACTATAAACTATGTTGGGGTTTTATGAAATATTGATTGATTATGTGTGTTTTGAGCTATGAATTGATGGTCTATTATGAGATTTCATGATGGATTTCAAGGTATCTTACATGAGCGTTTTACTACGTGTTGGTGGGTTGATTTATATTGAGTTTTCTCATATTTTTCATTCTTGAATTACATAATTTTGAACTAATATTGCACACACAACAAATGTTTGATAAAATGCCTTTTCAAGGATTTTTAAAGTTATTGATGATCTATTGGATGATTTATGAGTCAAGTGACTTTATGATGTTTTTGGACTTTCAAAAGATGTATTGAATTCATGAAAATATCTATGATGTTGTTATGCCAGATTAAGCCTTTTTTTTTTTAAGATTTTACCTCTACTGAGCCTTTGATGTTAATGAAAGGGAAATGCTTGATGGTGATCTATGCTTATGTTTAAAGTTAGGCTCACCATTAGAGGTCAAAGATGTTTTAGAGCTATTCATGTAATGTTCCTATGTTTATTATAAGTTATTAAATTTATGAAAATTTTAATTATTTTGTGGGATTAGTCTTAGCACCGATGGATGCAGGGTTTGCTCTCTTTCCTAAAACTATATGCCAACACAGCAGTATACTTTACCCATGATTTACTAGTGGATCTATTTAGCACACTTTCTCTCGAGATTCTTCCTAAAATAGTTCGTGTTCCTGTAAGATGAAGTTCTTATGAAATCCTTTTCAAAATGGGTCGTACTCCCATAAGGAGAGTTACTTCATATGAAATAGGGTCATATTTCTGTAAGTTGGAAGTATGGTTTACCTTGGCATGTAGACTATTTCTTTACCAATAAGGGGTAATCATCAAGATTCTAAGTTGTAGCTTGCTTGGTCTTATTCTATGTTGGTTGAGGTCTCTTCCCATACCTATGTATTATGATCTATACATGTTGAATGATTTACAAGTATGTTTTCTTTCAAACATTGATCATGCATGTCATATTGAGATTGAACTTATCTATTGCCTATTATTATATATTTTGTTTATATTAGCTATGTCTTGTCGCACTACATCCTACATACTTAGTATATTTAAATGTACTAATGCATACTCTATGCCTACGTAATGTTAACCTGTAAGAACCGCAACACCTCTTGATTATCCTCCGCATGGCTAGTTTTGGCATCTTGAAGATAAGATTTTGGTGAGTCCTCATGCTCGGGGACACTAGCTATGATACTCTTGTTTATGTTATTTCTCTATGTTGATCTTTGATACTATGAGGATGAGCCCAAAAAGTGTCTTGGCCCTGCCCAATCTATGTTTAGAGGTGTTGTTGGAACAATTGATGTATCCATGCTTTGAGCTTTGACTCTATATGCTTTATAAATGTCAAGACTTCCCTTAGTCTCGCTTTCCCTTTTTATATTTT
>DF359538.1:518-17305 GCA_000787875.1 Solanum virginianum
AATCGGATTTTTTTCATCAATATCAAATCAAGTCAAATCAAATCACAGTCGAATTTTTTTTCTCAAGTTGACTTGATTTGCAATTTGATTTGATTTTGTTCGCCCCTACTTGTCAAATAGCTTTGGGAATTGCATTCATATTATGAGAAGATGACTTTGAATACTTTGACATTGACATGCCTAAACTTCTAGCCTGGCATTTTGACGATTGATAAGCTGCTAATTAATTCTAGAATACGATATGAAGGGGTCGTTTGGTACGTGAACTAAATTAGTCTGGGATTATAGTCATGGGATATTATAATTCTTGGATGACATGCCTAAACTTCTAGTCTGGCATTTTGACGATTGATAAACTGCTAATTAATTCTAGAATATGATATGAAGGGGTCGTTTGGTACGTGAACTAAATTAGTCTAGGATTATAGTCATGGGATATTATAATTCTTGGACTGATTTATTTTATCTAGGAGATGAGAATAAAATAATTTCAAGTTGTATGAGACAAGGTGAGATATTCCAGGATTAAGTCTGGTGTAAAATTTATACTATGTTTGATGAAGGTATAAATTTTTCTACCTTCTACCAAACACAATATATTTTTTTTTCTATTCTTAATCCTGAGATATTCTAGTTTACCCCCGTGTACCAAATGACCGCTAACAGCTTGTTTGGATGGTGGTTTGTCATGGTTTCATAATGTATGATATTGTATTGTATAGTACAGTACTATACAATTTTTGGATAGACGGTATGAGTTGCTACTGTTTAATGATAATTTGTTGTTTGATTTGACTGCATGGTATGTATCGTAACTTATAAATTTACAAAAATGTCTTTAATTATTATAAATATTAAATTTATTAATATTTTTAAATAAATACATAGAATCAAGTAGGAAAATATATAAACTAATATATCTCCAATCCATACAAACAACACAAAAAAATAAAAAAGTAAGAACTTTTAAAAAAGCGAACCTCAAAAAACAGACTAAATCGTGAAAAGAAAAGATGGGAGGCGGAAAAGAAGTTTCAAAAATTGATATGGAGGAAAATAAGTAATAAAAAAGCAGTACATGTATATTAGGTTAAAGTTTAATAAAGAATAAATTAGAATTATTTAAAATTTAAGGATATATTGGAAAAAAAAGATAAGAGAAGCATGGGATACCACGTGGCTTCAAAAGGATTCTTATGATTACAGAACCATGAAACCAAACCATATTATACCATATTATTAATAAAATAATCAAAACAAATGTGGTTCTCTTACTAACTATACCATACCATACCACGAAAAACTACCGTCCAGACAAGCTGCAACTGTTTGGTTTATAAAATAAAGGACGTGTTTTCAATCTCATTCCTTATAAGAGTGCATAGTTGATAAGATGGAGATTGGATTTTTCTCTTCTAACTCAATGACTTTGATATGGGCAACTCTTGTGGTTGCTTTATCTGTATATGCCTTGTATGAACTACTAAACATTCCAAAGAGAAAAAGGTTTCCTCCAGGTCCAAAAGGGCTTCCCATTGTAGGACATCTTCATTTGTTAGGAAAAAATCCACACCAAGATTTACAAAAACTAGCCAAGAAACATGGTCCTATTATGTATTTGCGTTTGGGACTAGTCCCTACAATCGTTGCCTCGTCTGCTGATGCAGCCGAAAAAGTACTCAAGACATATGATCACATCTTTGCTAGTAGGCCTCATCATGAGGCATCTCAATATATGGCTTATGGACAAAAGAATTTGGTATTTGCAAAGTATGGTGCGTATTGGCGCAATATACGCAAATTGTGCACTGTGAACCTTTTGAGCAATCACAAGATCAATTCATTTCAATCCATGAGAAAGCAAGAAGTTGAACTTCTTACTCAATTGCTTAAAAAGGAAGCTCATGATCGCGTAGCTGTTGATCTTAGTGCAAAGATTACGTCCTTGAGTGCTAACTTGACTTGCTTAATGGTGTTCGGTAAGAAGTACATGGATGAGAACTTCGACAAGAGGGGATTCAAAGCTGTTGTGCAAGATACTTTGCAATTAGCAGGAACGCCAAATATTGGAGATTTTTTCCCCTTTCTTGGTGTTATTGATCTCCAGGGTCTCACTCGCAAACTCAAGGATCTTTCGAAGGTTTTTGATGAGTTTCTTGAGAGGATTATTAATGAACATGTTGAGTATCATGATTGGAAGCAAACCAAGGACTTTGTGGACATCATGATGGACATAATGCAATCTGGAGAAGCAGAATTTCAGTTTGATCGTCGTCACATAAAAGCTATTCTTTTTGTATGTACTTTCATCCCATTTTGTCATATACTAGTATAAGCTTAATATACCACAAGCCTTGTGAATGAAATGGTTTGTACTAATTGATTTCCCCTGTTTCCTTATCTATACAGGACATGCTTATAGCTGCAATGGACACAACAGCATCATCAGCTGAATGGATAATCACAGAACTTCTTAGGCACCCCCAAGCGATGAAGAAACTCCAAAAGGAGTTGCACGACGTGGTAGGCCTTGAACGAATGGTAGAAGAATCCGACCTGGAGAAGTTAAACTACTTAGACATGGTTGTAAAAGAGGGCCTGAGGCTCTATTCTTAATCCTGAGATAAATCCGACCTGGAGAACTTAAACTACTTAGACATGGTTGTAAAAGAGGGCCTAAGGCTGCATCCTGTAGTGCCACTATTGGATCATGAGTCCATGGAAGATTGTGTAGTCGATGGTTTCCACATACAAAAGGGATCACGAATCATAATAAATTGTTACGCAATTCAGAGGGATCCAAATGCTTGGCCCGAGCCTGAGAAGTTTTTGCCTGAGAGATTTGGTGGGAGCAGTATAGATTTTCGTGGACGCGACTTCCAACTTCTACCATTTGGCTCTGGGAGAAGAAGCTGCCCTGGAATGCAACTGGGAGTTACCGTCGTCCGCCTTATAGTGGCACAATTGGTGCATTGCTTTGAGTGGGAGCTTCCAAATGGTATGCAGCCTTGTGATTTAGACATTGATAAGAAGTTTGGGATAGTAACATGCAGAGAAAAGCCTTTGCTGGCTATTCCTACTTATAGACTAAAGAAATGATGCAAATACAATACAACATTTGGAAGTTTCTACTATATGATTTTGTGATTGTTATGTGCTTCCCTGCTATTCTACAAATAATGCATTTGACAATACATGTATACCTAATTAAATTGGTATCTTCCAAAAGTCTCATTGCGCATACAATTGATCTCTTCTTTCTTGTTTCCTTTTGAATGTGTTTTAACAAGCAAAGTTCCAAATTGAAGAATCGTCATTGTTATGACCCAAGTCGTGATGGCACCTAACTATTCCCACATCAAGCAAATCCTAACCATCTTAACACGAATTGAATAAAAGATACTTCATCCATCATGTTACTGTTTGGGGAGTCAAAACAATTGTTAATGTTACACTACCCATGTATTTTAACAGGAAACACCCAATCTGGTAATCCTTCCTCCCAGAGTTCTATGATTACGAAATTCTTCACAAGATTGTTTGAACAATTAATATGAATAGACGCTTGCACATTGTCAACTTCATGGGGGAACTATGCAAGAATTTACATCTTAGTTGCGATCCTCTCAAAACTCTCAGAGTTCTATGATTCGAGGTCTGCTTTGCTAGCTTCCGCATGCTACCTAATTATTTTAATCCTAACAAGTGGTATTAGAGCGTTGTTGCCTAACAATCTTCTCATCATTCATGTGAATTTGCTTATTTGCATTAGTTCTGCAATACTGTAATAAGAATTGCATCGTTGTTATGCCGATGAAGAATAATTTCGGCCGAAGCATGGACCGATACACCCCTTATGGGTCCTGACCGAATATTCAGCTGTGAATGCTTTAAGGCATAGGCATAAATCCTCTACATATGTCCTGTGATGCTTGTGCAGCAGGAGTGTATCAATAGGGAAAGCATGCATCATGTTATCTGACATTATATCGCATTGCATTTGCACTTCATTATCATTCGTGGCATTTCTGAGTGAATTTTTATGTTCGTGAGTATTTAGGAATGAAGTATAATATTGATAATATGAAGACTCTGATTTGTGGTTTGCTATAATTCTATTTGTTGTTCTTTCATTTGTGAATATTTAGGAACGAAGTGTAATATTGATAACCAAACAAAAAGCTATTTGTATTGTGCCTAATAAATACACAATGGATTGAGTAGTTCAAAGAGTTCAATAAGAAGCCTTTTAGGTGTCAAAATGAAAATTGGAGTCATGTTTGAGAGGATACATGTATGTGGCCTTGTTTAACTTTGTGCCTCTTAGAAGCTAGTTTTTAAGTCTCTCAACTAAAGATTGATCTGCAACAACATGTAGCTTGTCATAGCCACTCTAGTAAGATTGACCTGCAACATGTAGCTTGTTATAGCCACTCTAGTATCATAAATAAAAAAGAATGTATTACGAAATATCATGGATTAACTAACACATAATTACAAACAAAGAAAATAGAGAAGAAAAATAACATAAGAATTTAATGAGGTTCGGCTATGTCTACTCCTCTTAGCAAAGACAGAGAGAGATTTTCACTATAAAAGAAAAAAACGAAGTTCATAACACTTTCAAGCCCTTAGAACTACATTGTGAATTCTCTATCAGGATCTAGAATCCCCAACTACATTCCCTATATATAGATCCAATTATCTTAAACCTTTAAAAGAAAGATTTTCCTAATCCTAGAAGGACAACATATTCCTTTCTCAAATCTATTAGGACAAGGATTTCCTAAACCAATTATAGGGATTTTGAGTTTCTTAAAATATACAAAGGAAAATTTCAAAATATAATTAATAAATAGTTAACAAATATTTCCCTTGGCTTGAATTTTCTTCATCAATTAAAATAACGTCTCTCTGTCTTGCTCTCGCCCCTTCAAAGGGCTTACTAAGTGTTGTGTGCAACAATAAATTTAGGTAGTGCCTAAACTTATTGGTCAGGACAGTCTTTATCATCATATCTCCTGGATTATCACGTGTAGGCACCTTCTTCACATCTACAATTCCTTTAGATACAATAATCTCGAATAACATAATCTCTGACTACCATATATTTTGTCTGCTCCAAACCTTAAGCCATATAACTTCTTTCGCTGCCTCAGTAATTTTCATATAGTTAACTTCTGTGATGAGAAGACCAACGCCACATTACAAAGCTCCCTTTCAACTGATGACATTAGTAGAAAGAGTACAAACATAATATGTCAGAGATCTTTCCTTAGCCAAGTTTTTTTTTTCATAATCCGAATCCACATAACTTACTACTGCTGAATTACTTAGCTTATCTTTGAAAAAAGAGTCAAGTCCACATTTGCAATACTCTTCAAGTATCTAAAGATCCATTTCGTTGCCTGCCAATGTTATTTACCAGGACATGTCATGTATCTACTCATAACACTAACAACAAGTGAGATATCAGGATGAGTGCAAACCATAACATATATTATAACAGTATCAACTACACTCGAATATAAAATACTAGACAGTCGAAGATTATACAAATTCTTTTTCAAGTTTACTTTTTCTAATCTTTCAACTCTTCTGAAATAACCTCCTGAATTACCTTTCATAACCCTTGTAACACCAAAATGATGATCTCATTTTTAATCTTTCATAGGCTAAAATTAGAATTATATCAAATTTTCCTATGTCATACTTTGTTGAAGATGATGGAAACATCTTAACCCTTGATTATTTAGAAATTCCAACGAAGCTCTGATACTAATTATTGCAGACAACTGGTATCGATATTGCTAAAAAATACTAGCGTGGATCTAATATTAATTTTTGTGAAAATATCATGGATTAACTAACACACAGCCACAAACAAAGGAAGCAGAAAAGAAAAATAACACGAGGATTTAATAAGGTTCGATTATGTCTATTCCTCCCAGCAACGACAGAAAATTTTCCACTATAAAAGAAAAATAAGAACTTGGCAATGCTTTAAGCACTTCGGACTACATTGTGGATTCTCTATCATGCCCTAGAATTCCCAATTACATTCTTTATATATAAATCCCAATTAGTCCTAAACCTATAAGAGAAAGGTCTTCCTAATTCTAAAAGGATAATATATTTCTTTCTTAAACCTATTAGGACAAGTGTTTCTTAAACCAATGAAAATTATGAGTTTCTTAAAATATACGATGAAAAAGTTTAAAATATAATTAGTAAATAATTAACAGACTGAATATTAGTGCAATATGAGCTATTAAATTGTCTTGATAATGTTAAAATCAATATACTCTCTATGCATATAATTTCATGATAATATAAAGATATCAATTAAAATATCTATCAATTCAGAAAGGCATAAGACATAAATAATTTGTTTAGTTTATCGACCAACTTTAAGTGTGCATAATTAGGCGTTTAAATTTATATAAAGTTTAACAAGTGGCCACATGTGTGTTATGAAGTTGTACCATGAAAATACTCAAAACAGTAACTTTATGGAAATAATAAACAACAAAGTTAAAAATATGTCTACAAAACTTAGAAATTAAAATCAGTAAAGAAAATAGAACTTGCAACAAAAGACTGAAATACAAAAGAAGAAAATCAAGTCCACTAAGTGCACAATGTGTCTTTAAAGAAAGTATTCCCCTCAAATACCCAAGGTTAATGAAATATATCCTCGTAGGATAGAATGACTTTCATCACCACCAGTGTATAGTTACCAAAAACAATTGTGTCAGTAAATCACTCATTGGGAGCAAATACACTAGATTTATGTGTGCAGAAGAAGAAGTGCAGAAAATTTCGTAGTCAAAAGTCTCAGGAAATCACAAGTATTTAAAAAGTTTGCAACATTTCAGAACAGTCACTTAAAAAATGATGTTTCTAAAAAAGTTGCAAGAAATGGGTAGCATGGATCTGGTTCGAATTGAATTGGCTAATTTAATAATTAAATCATTAATTAATCATTTTGCAAAGCCATAGCCGAACCGATGATGATGAAAATGTGAGGGGGTCCTTCTTTTCTACCTTTTTAGTAATAAGTAGAAGTATTTCCTTCTTTAAACACTTGAACCTTTTTTTTTTCCACCATAAATGAGGAAGATATGTTTTTGGTAAAAGCAAAACACTTCATATTCAAGATATTTTTTTAATTAAAGCATAACATTTCATATTCCCGCCATTTCTCTTTTATTCTTAGTATACCTAGTAATATGTCCTACATGATAACATATACCTAAGATGTCACATGGGAGATATGTGTTTACTTATTTAATTTTAAACAAGTTTAAATACCTACTTGTATGCATTCAAAATTGGAGTATATAAATATCAGTCAAGGCAAATTTAATGAACATGTTTATAGATATCAAAGGGTGGTCAGATTGGATTTTTGCTTTAAAAAACCGTAGTGTAGATTCAATTACTTCAACCATAATCTTTAAATGATGACAAATATATACATTTTTCTAAAGAAAGAAACAGAAAACAAGAGATATAACATGGGCTACTGACATTGAAATGTGTGGTGGTCATTTAATTTGTCGCATGCCTATAGTAATTAAAGAAACTTGGCTTCTATGCTCATCTATTATTGAGTCATTCATGTGGGGTTAATTGACTTTTGATAAACTGCAAAACAATGCTATCAATATTGCATATATACTTGTTTTCTTCAAATTGGTGATGGCATCCTTAACTATTACTTCTACCATCTCGTGCATGTCAAACTCAATGACTTTGATATGGACAACTCTTGTGGTTGCTCTATTTGTTTGTGCCTTGTATGAGTTACTAAACATTCACAAGAGGAAAAGGTTTCCTCCAGGTCCAAAAGGACTTCCCATTTTAGGGCATCTTCATTTGTTAGGAAAAAATCCACACCAAGATTTACAAAAGCTAGCCAAGAAACATGGTCCTATTATGTATATGCGATTGGGACTAGTACCTACTAACGTTGTCTCATCTGCTGATGCAGCCGAGAAGGTACTCAAGACATATGATCACATCTTTGCTAGTAGGCCTCATCATGAGGCATCTCAATATTTGGCTTATGGATAGAAGAATTTGATATTTGCAAAGTCTGGTGTGTATTGGCGCAATATGCGCAAATTGTGCACTGTGCACCTTTTGACCAACCACAAGATCCATTCATTTCAATCCATGAGAAAGAAAGAAGTTGAACTTATGATTGAATCGCTTAAAAAGGAAGCTAATGATCACGTAGCTGTTGATCTTAGTGCAAAGATTACGTCCTTGAATGCTAATTTGACTTGCTTAATGGTGTTTGGAAAGAAGTACATGGATGAGGACTTGGACAAGAAGGGATTCAAAACTCTTGTTCAAGATGTTGTCCATTTAGCAGCAACTCCAAATCTTGGTGATTTTATCCCCTTCCTTGGTGCTATTGATTTCCAGGGTTTCACTCGCAAGCTCAAGAATCTTTCGAAGGTGTTTGATGAGTTCCTTGACAGGATTATTGATGAGCATCTTGAGTATCATGAGCAGAAACAAAACAAGGACTTTGTGGACACCTTGATGGACATAATGCAATCTGGAGAAGCAGAATTTCAGTTTGACCGTCGTCACATAAAAGCTATACTCTTGGTATGTACTTTGAACCACAAGCCTTGAGAATGAAACGGTTTGTATTAACTAATTCCCCTGTTTCCTTTTCTATGCAGGACATGCTTCTGGCTGCGATGGACACCACAGCATCATCAACAGAATGGATAATCACAGAACTTCTTAGGAACCCCCAAGTGATGAAGAAACTTCAAAAGGAGTTGCACGACGTGGTAGGCCTTGAACGAATGGTAGAAGAATCCGACTTGGAGAAGTTAAACTACTTAGACATGGTTGTAAAAGAGGGCCTGAGGCTGCATCCTGTAGTACCACTATTTTATCATGAGGCCATGGAAGATTCTGTAGTTGACGGTTTCCACATAAAAAAGGAATCCCGGGTCATGGTAAATTGTTATGCAATTCAGAGGGATCCAAATGTTTGGCCTGAGCCTGAGAAGTTTTTGCCTGAGAGATTCATTGGGAACAGTACAGGTTTTCGTGGACGTGACTTTCAACTTATACCATTTGGCTCTGGGAGAAGAATTTGTCCTGGAATGCAGTTGGGAGTTACCGTTGTCCGCCTTACGGTCGCACAGTTGGTGCATTACTTTGAGTGGGAGCTTCCAAATGGTTTGCAGCCATGTGTGTTGGACATTGATGAGCAATTTGGGATAGTAACATGCAGAGAAAAGCCTTTAATGGCCATTCCAACTTACAATCTAAGCAAATAATGCAAACACAAGAAAACTCGTATTTCTAAACTTTACATTTTATTACAAGCAATATTAAAAAGTTTCTAATATATGGTTTTGTTATTGTTCTGTGCTTCTCCTACTATTCTACAAATAGTGCATTATTTCTAAGCTTCAACTTTTTTTGTTTCAATTTTGAATGTGATTTAACAAGTCAAGAGATAAAAATTTCAAGTTGAAGAACCGTCACTGTTCCAACCCAATTTTTTTTTTTAAGTCGTGATGGCACCTAATTGTTCCCATATTTATATATCAAGTGAACCATAACCTAATAAACGAACAAGATAACAATTCAAGCAGAGTTTTCAGAGTCTAACATAAACAATGCCATAAATACAGTATACGTCGAAGATACAGTGGAACGTTTAGCAATCTCAAACTAAGATTCAGTATCACAAGTCATAAGTGACTAAAGATGAGAAAATACATCCATTTAAGAAAATACATCAAGGTCCAAAAAACATATCATATTATGTCCGAAGGTTCGAAT
Source organism: Solanum virginianum (assembly GCA_000787875.1). NCBI lineage: Eukaryota > Viridiplantae > Streptophyta > Magnoliopsida > Solanales > Solanaceae > Solanum > Solanum virginianum. The sequence goes on from DF359538.1 coordinate 10,344, forward strand.
AATGCAGAAAAGGAGAGTGGGTAAGTACGGGGAGTGCTCAATAAGTATCTTTAAATTCCACAACAAATTAAGTAGTGGCATCGATACATAAACTACTTATGTTTGAAATAGTTAACAATCTTTAGAACATTATGCTTTTATTCTACACTAACATAATGAAAATTGTTCACCACATTGATTGAAATAGAATAAAAGATACTTTCTTTGTCTCGTGTTACTGTTTGAGGAGCAAAACTATTTCTTTTCTTAATTATATGACTCAGTTATAAACACCCTTTTGGTGTGTCTTGAAGGAACACGTCATTCGTCGCTCCTTATTTTTATTTTCCAGGTTTCCCCATTCCACCGTCTGGCTCACCAAAAATCTTTCTTTCCTCTCCAGTAAGAAATTCATTTTTCTGTGTTTTGGAAGCCCAATAATCTGGTATGTTTTCCTGTTGCCTCTTCGATTTCGATTAGTTGTATTTCACGTTTCTGTTTCGTTCTTCCTCTTGCATTGTTGGTGTTCAGTTTTGTTTATGCTTTGGGCTCAATTTTTCCTGTGTTTTCGGACAAGTTAGGGATTTCAAGTCTGTAAATTTTTATTTTGGCTGCCTTAGAAAATTGCTTTATTGTTAAGTTGACATTTCCATGATTATTCCATGGTCTTACCTCAAAAAGACATTTCAAAACATTGCTCCAAATTATGCTTATACACTCAATTGCATGAAAGTTATCTTTGAAATTCCGTGGTGAGGCTGAAGCGTTTGGGTTGGGTTGGGGTAAAGAAGTGTCTTGAATTAATGTACATTTCAGATCCATTAGTACACAATCGCACTGGAGCTGGACTATTGAAGTGTGAAATTTCCATTGCTCTAGCTTCTCTAGGACAACATTCTTCTTTCATATCCTACCCATCTCACTTCTAACTAGAGAAAAGATGTTGCTTTCCTCTTTCCTTTAATTTCCTTGGCCTTTTGTTGATTTCATTGTCATCACTGTTACCCATCACATGTCATATGTCACTTTAAATTTTTTTATAACACCTAAAATGTCGTATTTCCCCTTGAAATCCTTGAAATAATTATTTGAATCTCCCTTGCCACTTTCAATTCTTTAACCAAAACATACGCATTCATCTGTTGTTCGGCGTGCAGAGGCCAAGTGGCTATTGGGACCCCGAAATACAAGCTCTCGAGTACACAATTCCATCTACAATCAACATGATATGAATCCACCCACCGATGGATAAAATAGTATTGCCACTTGAGGTGCCCATCCTATCACTTTCCCTACCTCATAAGTCCTTTCAATAAACCCTTAGCTCACAAATACTCGTCAAAGAAAGGATGAACTAATTATTAATTTCATAAATTGATGGAGAAATGCAAGTTTAAATTATAAAGATAGGCTTAGTTAAGCTTCTGTCATAGAAATGTGTATTCAAGAGACTAGTTGGTACGTTCGAATAATAAAAAGAAGTTCTCTTTCTAATCCTATTTAGATTCTGTCGGGTGAATACGCACTAGGTGTAATAGCCCTCTAGGTCATTTCTGGAAATACGTATCTCGTCGGTCGGAGCATTTCTATAGCGACCCTAAGATATTTCGAACTTGCTGGCACTAATGGTGTAGTTGTCGGGTCATTCATTTGGAAAATATGTAGTTTTCCGTGTTAGAAGGCCAATTATACTTGAAAAATAAACTTTCAGGTAAAGTTCTAATAAACAACCTCGGAATGAAATTCTGATAGTTCCATCAGCTCCGAGATGGCCAAGTTAAGCTAGAAGCATGGTTGACTTAAGAATCGAGGCTTGCGGTGCAAGTTAACCTTTTTGGTAAATTCAGATTAGAAACGGGCTAAAAGTTGACTTTAGTTAATAACCTTGGAAAACATGTTCGGATGGGACTTGTGATAGCTCGGTCAGCTCTGGAATATCGAGTTTGGTCTAGAAAGATCCTTCACTTGCTATCGAGTCTTCCGGGCGCGATTTGACTCCCTCGGTTCTTTTCATAAAAAGTTGGACATAGATAAGTGGGACCCACATCGGATCGTAACGACCTCCGGTAAGACTTTAGTCTTTACCATTGGATCAGGAACATCGAAATTAGTAAGATTACATAGTTCGTTTGCGAGAATTGAATTCCAAACGAGCCTGAAACATCGACAAAAGATTGAATGGTTGCTGAAGTGAGGTGGTAATGACGTGGCTAAACCACATCAAATCACGTGGCTGGATGTGGTGACTCCATGTGCAATGGCGTGGCAACATATATGGCTTGTTTCCAGGAAGATTATTTATATAATTCTCTCAACTTTACACCTCATTTTTTTTGGTCATTTTTCATCCAATTTTAGTTGGGCCTATAGGTTCTCCTCTAACTATGGAGTTAGCAACGGAACATAAAACTAGGCAAAGTTGCAAGTTGACATTATTATATACTATGATTTTGTATGAATGAGGTGTGTAAATTATTTAGAGCACGTAGATGTCAACCATAACACGGTAATAAATCTTGTTCCTTAATTGATGTAGCCATGATTTTATCCTCTATATTACATGGATGGACAATAGGTTAAGCAACCAACTATATGTACATGCTGCATTATTTATTACACTAGCCCTGAACTATTGTACTTTGCATCATTTCTTTAGTCTATAACTAGGAATAGCCAGCAAAGGCCTTTCTCTGAATGTTACTAACCCAAACTTCTCATCAATGTCTAAATCACAAGGCTGCATACCATTTGGAAGCTCCCACTCAAAGCAATGCACCAATTGTGCCACCATAAGGCGGACGACGATAACTCCCAGCTGCATTCCAGGGCAGCTTCTTCTCCCAGAACCAAATGGTAGAAGTTGGAAGTCACGTCCACGAAAATCTATACTGCTCCCAACAAATCTCTCAGGCAAAAACTTCTCAGGCTCGGGCCAAGCATTTGGATCCCTATGAACTGCGTAACAATTTATTAACATTCGGGATCCCTTTTGTATGTGGAAACCATCGACTACACAATCTTCCATGGACTCATGACCCAATACTGGCACTACAGGATGCAACCTTAGACCCTCTTTTACAACCATGTCCAAGTAATTTAAGTTCTCAAGGTCGGATTCGTCTACCATTCTTTCAAGGCCTACCACTTCTTGCAACTCCTTTTGGAGCTTCTTCATCACTTGGGAGTGCCTAAGAAGTTCCGCGAGTATCCATTCAACTGCTGATGTTGTAGTGTCTATTGCAGCCAGAAGCATGTCCTGTACAGAGAAAAGGAAACAGGGGAATTTTATTCATATGTCTCGCGATATATCAAGCTTATACTAGTATATATGACAAAATCGGATGAAAGTATATACCAAAAGCATAGCTTTTATGTGACGACGGTCAAACTGAAATTCTGTTTCTCCAGATTGTATTACGTCCATCATGGTGTCCACAAAGTCCTTGGTTTGCTTCTGGTCGTGATACTCGACATGTTCATCAATAATCCTCTCAAGGAACTCATCAAACACCTTCGAAAGAGCCTTGAGCTTGCGAGTGATACCCTGGAGATCAAGAACACCAAGAAAGGGGAAAAAATCTCCAAGATTTGGCGTTGTGAACAAATTAAAATCTTGAAAAACAGCTTTGAATCCCCTCTTGTCCAAGTCCTCATCCATGTACTTCTTTCCAAACACCATTAAGCAAGTCAATTTAGCATTCAACGACGTAATCTTTGCACTAAGATCAACAGCTACACAATCATTAGCTTCCTTAACCGATTCAATCATAAGTTCCACTTCTTGCTTTCTCATGGATTGAAATGAATTAATCTTGTGACTGTTCAAAAGGTGCACAGTGCACAATTTGCGCATATTGCGCCAATACGCGCCATACTTTGCAAATATCAAATTCTTCTGTCCATAAGCCAAATATTGAGATGCCTCATGATGAGGCCTACTAGCAAAAATGTGGTCATATGTCTTGAGAACCTTCTCGGCTGCATCAGGGGACGAGGCAACGATTGTAGGTACTAGTCCCAATCGCAGAAACATGATAGGACCATGTTTATTTGCTAGTTTTTGTAAATCTTGGTGTAAATTTTTGCCTAACAAATGAAGATGTCCTACAATTGGAAACCCTTTTGGACCTGGAGGAAACCTTTTCCTCTTGTGAATGTTTAGCAACTCATACAAGGCATATACAAATAAAGCAACCACTAGAGTTGTCCATATCAAAGTCATTGATATGGAGTAATAGTTAAGGATGCCTTCACCAATCTGAAGAAAATGAGTATAAAATCAATATTGCTAAATTTGTTTTGCAGTGTATCCAAAGTGCTTTGAGCCTTAGAGGGTGGCGAGAACCAAAATAGTCACATGATTTCTTGCTTTATCTTTATATTTATACAATTTTTGCATATTTTCTATATAGATACACAAAAATAAATTTCAGGGTCAATGGATGCTCGAGCACCCCAGACACGCTTCACGTAGATCCGCCCCTGAATGTGCTTAGAAACCAAGTTTCTTTATTTGCTATAGGCATGGGACAAAAGACCATACGTACATTCTAATATCAGCAGCCCAAGATATATCTCTTGTTTTCCGTTTGTTTTAATAGAAAAAATATGTCATTCATTTAAAGATAATGGTTGACCACACTTTTGTTTTGATCAGTAAAATTATTATATTTTGGGAGGATATCTTTCATTATCTTCGGATACTTGAAGGAAATAATTTCCTCAGAGACACATTGTGCATTCAGTATGCTTGATTTTTTTTCTTTTGTTTCTGTTTATTGTTACACATTCCGTTTTCTTTACTAGTTTTACTTTCTAGTTTTGAAAACATGTTTTTAACTTTGTTGTTTATATCTCTACAAATTTAATGTTAGAAGTATTTTCTTAATACAATTTCATAACACGTGCATCCGTTTGTTCAATTTTATACAAATTTAAGTGTTTAATTGTGCACACTCAAAATTGATCGATACCTTAGACCCTCTTTTACAACCATGTCCAAGTAATTTAAGTTCTCAAGGTCGGATTCGTCTAATTATATTTTTTTTCTTAACATTATCAAGACAATTTAATAGTTCATTTTGCACTACTATTCAATCTTTTTTCTTTTTAAACTAGGCCAAATACATGCATCCTCTTGAATACACTCAATCCAAAGAGCATCTATTTGGCACAATACAAATAGCTTTTTGTTTGGTTACCCAAGGTTATCGATTAATCATTAATTAAAACTTGAAAATCTAAAATCAAGTTGATGGTCTGATAATAAAAAATTTATAAATCAGTTACTTGATATGACAAGCTAAAAAAAATATTTTTTTCAATTCGTTCTATTGGGTAAATTAAATCAATTTTTACATATCCTAATATAAACTAGAATAATATTGCCTCTCATGTTTTATTAACTAAATCTCCCGCCATCCTCACAAAATAATTAATCAAAACAACAGATAATGATAGCTTATTTGGCCAATCTTTTAAAAAATTAAAAAAAATAGTTTTTTAAAAGATGATGTGTTTCACCAAATTTTTTAGAAAAATTAAGTGTTTTTGGAAAGTAGCAAAAGTTATTTTTCAAAAGTTAAATAATAGCTTTTCTCTAAAAAAATTATTTTTTTGAAAATTACATTTTAGAAAAAATACATTTAAAATAACTTTTAAAACGTTTAATCAAACTCTTACTGCTATAATATTTAAAAGTATTTTTAGAATGTATTGATCAAATACAAATTATTTTTCACAAAAAAAAAAATCTAAAACAATAGTTTTTAAAATAAATTAATTTTAAAATTATTTTTTAAAATAAATTAATTTCTTCCATGAGCGGTGGAGGATGACGGAACGATGTCTGTAAACTATGGACTTGCAAAGGAGGCAACTTTGTTGTTTCAGTCGGGGAAGTATGCCGACTGTTTTAGAGTTTTGTATCAACTGTTTCAGAAAAAAACAAGGCGATCCAAAGGTAAATAATCTGTCTTCTTTAGGTTTTTGTGTATGGTATCTTTATAGATTTTCAACTTGCAGTAGTGGGTATATATACTGCTCTGGCCTAATTGATGTCATACATTTGGAGTTTGAGGAGCTAACCAAGTTTTTCTTTGATTGATTTATAATTTTGAATTTTAGATATTTGAAGTTGTTAACTTTTGTTATTTATAGTAGTTTAGAAGTTTGATTCTTGAAATTTCAAATGTGCTACATTCAATGGGACAGAGTGAGTAAGTGATTTATGGCTATCTATAGTTTGCACTATTTTTTCTTATCATTAATTGCATTGATAGTTTTGAGCTCAATTTGCACGTGATTTTCGATGGTGCATGTAGTTTTCCAATTCAAATTCGATGGAGAACTGAATTGATAACTTTGAGCTCAATTCACACGTGATTTTTGATGGAAAAAGTTTGATGTGAGGTTAGGAGGCCGGTTATGGTGAATGTTGCAAAGACATAATATAGGAGTATTATGTTTGCATATGCACAGACTGGTCATTATATTCTCATGATGCTGACTATGATGGTGACTCTATCCGAAATTGATTGTTTTCCTGGCTGATAAGCCAATGGGAAACTGCACTCTTTTATTAGTTATTGTTGTTAGCCTATATAGTTCATGTGTGTGTCCAAATCCTGATGTTGATTGATCTTCTTTTGGTAGGGTCATTATGTTGATCTAACAATAGTTGTTCTCTTCTGCAGTTTAAGGAGTTAGTTCAAGCTTATGAGGTTTTGAGTGATTCACAAAAGCGTTGGATTTATGATCAGTATGGAGATGATGCACTGAAAGAAGGAATGGGTGCCGGTAGTGACATGCATTATCCATTAGACATCTTTGAATCCTTCTTTGGTGGAAATTCATTTGGAGGTTAGATCTAATGGTAAAAGTTTTAATGATGCAAGTTATATGTTGCTTTAATTTGTTTGTTTGGTTGTGACTTGATATAGAACTTTAGAAAGTAAAGTCTGAATCTTCTGGTCTTAAACTGA
>DF359538.1:17319-30113 GCA_000787875.1 Solanum virginianum
GTCTTAAACTGAAGATAGGTAGATGGTATCAAAATGCTCTTTCAGCTTGTTTTAAACATGTTAGGTAGAATTTTGGAAAGTACGACAAGCAAATTGAATCAGAGGGAGTGTCAATTTTTCTTGCTGAACCTGTTTATATGCGTGTTTTATGACATGTAAACTTGAGCACTTGCAGTCTTCATTACCTGGCATACTGGGCAACTATCAATAAACCCTTCACATTTTATACAAAGACACAAGTGCCTGCATGGAACTAACAAGACACTGGCTTCTTACTCTTGCAAGTTCTGCAACATTTTAGCTGTTGTATATTGGGTATTTGGTCTTGTGAACCACTTGCCAGATGGTCTTTTGTACTTGAGGCAGCATTATTTACTTCACTATCTCCGCAGCCTTCCTTAGCTTACATGGAACCATGGGCCATGGCCTGCTGAATATTGCTTTCAGGGCATTAACAACCAACTCATTGTACTTTGCTCTGTAATGCCACGACTGAGCTTCCACAGTAATCTGTTTAATTCTCTCCCCAACCTCCCTATTCTTGCAGTTCAAATTGTCTATTTCCAGATCTTTTTCATATAACTTCCTGCTAACTTCTTTTTGCAAGGAATTTAGTAAAGATACTGTCTTTCGATGAACCAACTCCCTCATGCCCTTCATCGTATCATCTTGCTGAGTTACCAAGGATGAGATATAAATAAACTCAATGCAGAAAATCTATGTCAGTAACAATATCCACCCCTCCAAGTCATTTCTTAAACTGTTCAATTCCCTATACTATCAACATTTGCCTAATTATCAGATATAAGTTGGTGACACCGACCATTGTGATACAGCCCAGATAGAAATGCTTCTACTTATGATCCTATTCATATAATAAAGCATCTTTTACTTGCTTGGGATTGAGGTGTAGTAATTGTTATTATTCTTGTTTGAGACGAATAACATTAGTGTTCTTGCTGAGCAGGTTGTGGTAGTGGTAGAGGATGAAGACAGAAGAGGGATGATGATGTAGTACATCCATCGAAGGTCTTTCTTGAGAGCCTTTACAGTGGGATCACCAAGAAACTCTTGCTCTCGCGTAATGTTATTTTCTCCCAAGTGTAGTGAGTCAGTATCCCTGTGATACTCATTACCCTTTGATTTCGTTAAAGTATCTTTTGAACTTGTGATTTTAAGGATATGGTAAAGGTGAGATCTCTATCAAATAATTTCTTTAGCTTCAAGAATCATGCCATTCAGGTTTGTACAATAATAATATACTCATACTGGTTCGATCCTTTTCTAGATTCTGCACATCGTCGCATCCTTTGTGATCACTATACATACTAGTATTTCATTTTATCTCTCTACTGGCAGTTGTTTGAAGTACTTTATGGACTATTAACTCCATCATTCTTTGAATATTCAAAATACATGCATTTGAATTTTTCTGTCTGTTGGTATCTTTGCGGGATGATGCTCTTATCACTGTTAAGAAATCTTTTTCCTCAGGTTCTTTAAAAATCTGCTAGTGATTTGTAGAAGCTTTCTGATGCACGAGAGCTCCAGGAAAGTGATGTCATAAGAGATTCTGGTCCATACCTGCAAAACTTGCAATAGTTGAGCGGAAAGTGGCATTAACATTAACTTCTTGTCACGAGAAGTTGGCAAAGAGGATTAATAGTGCTAGCAAAGCTTTAGAATTTCTTTATGCCACTCAGATTGTTTGGCATAACTCAGAAGCTTCTTGCCAATGTTGAGGAAAACAGAATGAATTTTGTATGATATTACCTTATTCAAGTGGGCCTATGACGAAAGGTATGTTTCATTATGATGTTGGTAATTTTTAAGTGTAGTAAATGTGCACTGAGTTGTGAGTTGTATAAGACTGGCCCTCGGGGATTTCTTTCTCAGTTAAAAAATATAAGAGAAGCCTTGAAGCTACTCTACAACTAAATTATCTCTATCATGAAGAGGACAACTTTATGAAAAAATTTGCTTGCATTTTAATCAGAAACTTAAAATGGGTTTGAACCTGATTGACATGGTTTACTCTAAATATTTTAATTGAAATGCATCTTAATGCTTCTCCTTTCGATTTTACTTTGTGCAATACCCTAGCAGATTTAGCACTTGCATATACTTTTCTCATATGTCAACTTGTGACAATTGTTTCCATATACTGTGGAGAAATGCCAGCATTAGTGTTCTGTGTCTCTAACTTGAAAGTATTCAACTGGTATTGAGTAGACAACATGGACAAATGTAATATGTTGTACTAGACCCAAATAATGATCTTTTTTAGGCCTTGGAATGATTATTTATAATCAAGAAATAATTAATTATAACTTAGTTTCTATTTTACTCTAATAATTATCTGTTATCATTTTCTTAGAATTTTTTTTATAGCAATTAGACAAAATGTCCATTAGGTTAAATTTCTTACGAAAGAACCCATCTGCCAAATAAGTCTCTTACAACTGCACTTTTGTCTTTTTCTTCTTCTAAAGAAAATTAATATCATTTTGGTTATGTTTTATGCAAGAAAAAACAAACTTATATTTTTTGTAAATTAATTATTTTATTATATAAATTAGCCTATTTTTTATTCAAAGCATGTATAGTAGTTAAAATTATATTATATTTATTTCTTTTTTAGTTTGTTTAAAAAAAGTTTTTTTCTTTTTTTGGCAATATTTTAATTTTAATATTTCATGTACTTTTAAGGCCATAAGATTAAAAGGTATTTTAATACATTAGACATAACTTTAATTTAGAATCACAAAATCAAAAAAGTGCTCTTTATTTTTTTAAATTTCATGAGAGGTCATTCTTTTTAAAAGAATGATATAGCATTTTTGAACTAATCCTTGTAGTCTTTTTCGACAAGAGGACAATCTCTGATAAAATTGTCACAATCCAAAAATTGAATATGATGACATTTATCTTAATCCCATCAAATGCAAAAGTTTAAACAAAATTATAAGAAACTAAGTATAGCGCAACAAGCAGTAAAATAATATTACTCAACATGCCCCTAAAATCTTGTGTCGTGTGTATAAGCCTTTAATTTACTAAAATAGAGTTCCAAGAAATACAATTCTAAATGACTTGTTTTTATCACAAAATAAGAACATAATAAGAGTACGAGGTGTCTATTAGAGTGACAAAATAATTTCCTTGACAAACTATATTATAAGCCTTCCATGTATAGGAGAAGAAGGTGAACTCATGATGCAACGACTGGACGTTGTCGTTATGGGTAGGTCAATGAGAAAGAAAATTGAATCAAAAAGCTTTTGATAGGAAGTTGAAATTTTTTAATCTAGACCAGACTCGTATGATATCTCGAATCATGTGAGGTCTAGGACAATTCGATAATGGATTGAGGGCTTAATGAATTTAATCTTTTGAGTTGACTGCTAAGACAATAAGGATTCTGTAGGATTTTATGGAATTGAATTCGAGTGAGTAAAACTACCAAAATAGATCTTGATGCAAAAGGTATCTTTTTGAACATCATAGTTTGAGAGTATATTGTGGAATGGGATTGGGGATGCAAGTATTAGCGCATAACTTAATTCCTGTAATTGTGCATAGTTAGTTATAGTTATCCACTAATCATAGGATTTGCATTGCTCTTATTATTAAGAGTCCACTAGGAATAATCCTCCTATAATATAGCAGTTATTGTTGGTCTTGACTTATATTTAAGTTGATTTCCGTACATTGTAAATATGAAAATCAATTGATCCTGAATCTTTATGGTGTCAGAACCGCTCCAAACTCCAACAAGTATCAATAACCAGTTCACCTCATTCATCACTTTTTTTTCTTTCTTCTTTTTTTTTCGGTTCCTCTATCATGGTGAATCCAAGCGACTCCATTGTTGCTGTTGATAACACCAATCATTTGTGTTGACACCCGATTTTTACTCTCCACGATATAAATTAATTATCGAGTTTTTTCAAAATTTAAAAATTTTAAATAATTAGTATTCACAAAATTCAAAATATTTTAAGGGATTTTTTTTTTCAAATCTTTCATTATTTTTATAATTCGCAAATAACTTATCACGTTTGATTAATCACCTTTTATGAATCAAGAACTTTGCATTTTTGGTTGATTATTCTATTTTGTTGGACTTAAAAAGCTTGACAATTAATTATTAAAATTCATTTTGTTCAAATTCACCATTTCAATTCAATTTGATTTAAATTGGGACTTTGTTTAAACTCATTTTAGTTCATTTTTTTGGACCAATTGGCCTTTTTTGGGCCAGAGTTGACCCAATTGACTCAAGAACCCAACTAGTTCATTCCATTTTATCCAAAAAAAATCAGCCACAAATATATTACACATATATATATATACATACGTGTGGGGGCCACGCGCCCCCAATTTCCTCCTTTCTTTCCTTACTCCTGCACACCACGCCCCTCACCCATAACTTCATCTTCTTCAACGACACAACCTGTAAATTCTTCAACGCTCCCTCTGAAAAAATTGATAAATTTTAATGTCTCGCAACCCTTCTCTCATCACACTATTTTTTTCCTCAAAACCATCAATGACTTAGCAACTTTCTTGTCTAGGGAGTTTGAAATTCAAATTCCCAAATCTAATTCTCGCCTATAAATTTTTTCCTTTCCTCCATTTTATGGCAGTCATCATTACTATCAAGAAAACATACAAAAAAAAAGAGACGTTTTAGCACTCTAAAAACAAGGGCTGAAATTTTACCTAAGAGCAAGCAATTTTCAGAAAGTTAAGTCAATTTTCAGAGATTATTGTAGTCAAGAATTTCTGATTTCTGAGGTTCAAAATCGTTGAAGCCAGATTAGCGGTGAAGCCTCTTCAATTTCTCGTTTAAGCTCATATCGTCCCAGTTCACTACTTTGAAAGACGTAATCCCCAATCCTTACCTGTGTTCTTCCATCTTATTAGTTGTATGAAGAAGCTTGGGTCTGTTTTGTTTCAAAATATTCTTGATTGCATAATAAACCATTTGAACCTAGAATATTTTTTTTGGTTGAGTCTTAAGTTTCTTTTCTTGAATGCTATTTATACTTTCCTTGGGTGTCATTTTAGAATTGTTTATTTCTAAGTTTCTTTTCCTTATAAGATAATATAGTCGTTGTTGATTTAGAAAAAAAAAAATTGAATCTCTCTACTTTATTGTCCAAAAAGATTTAGAGTTTTTCTTCTTTAATCATTATGTCCCACTTTCTTGACCACCTTTAAGCTAAAGCAATGGGAATGCTTGATGATTTTCATCTTTTATTTGATAAAGTCATTGTATTTGCTAATTTTCTCCCTGCATTCACTCTTGGCACGTTAGTCATCACTTTTCTTTGTTTAACTTTTGATTTATTATGTATTTGCTAGGATTTGACAAATTTCTTTTATGCTTTCTGTTTCATTGGTATGTCCAGCTTCTTTTCCATATTGCATCCATAGTCCATTGTAGTACTTCTACCTTGAAATGCTTTAAGTTAGCTATGCACTTGTCTATTGTCATTTCCTTAAGAATGTTGTTTTGACTTCTCCAAAGATTGTCTAAAGTTTGTTCGCACCTATGTATAATCTAATTGATTTGGCAAATACGTAACTATGATTTGGTCCGACTATCTTTATGCTTGAGATTATGTATACGGTTTGGAGAATGTGTTCCCTTTCGTATCTTAGTGTGCAAAGTGATATGCTTGTAGTTACAACCTTTTAATGGCGAGTAAAATTAATCCATGATCGTGGATTTGATCAGTGACTCAACTTGTAAATTGTTTCTTTAGTTTATGGTATGCATCATTCAGAACTGTCCAATTTGATTTTCATTTTCCTCTTCGTTGATATGATACATAATATATACTTGAATACTATATTTTTGTTGCTCATATTAATTCTTTATCTTTATTTTCTTTCCATGTGAAACCATCGACCGAGTCCGTTATTGGACTCCACTACCTCCTCATCTCATTTTAGTCCAGCTATGAAAGACCCAACATACTTTATTCTGAGTCTATCTCATAAAAGATCCTGAAGAGGAGCTGACCTATAGGAATATACCTTGGTGTACACTCAGTGTATATAAGCAAAATGTGTCAAGGTCTTGGCAACAACAAGGAAGGAATCGGCTAGGCAGGCCCAATCTTTCATTTAGAAAATTAAAATCGATTAGTCATAATGCGGTTGAGCTTTAAATTGCTTGGAAATTTTTAGGTTTTCTTTTAGTCATCTTAAATCAAAATTTTTTAATCACCGGATAACCGCATGTTAGCGGTCATTTCGAGTGCGTGAAACCTTTTTGAAATGAAAATGTGAACTCAAACCCTTTTCTCTGGATTTTAAAAGGATTTTTTTTTCTTTTTAAGTCTTTTTAAAATGATTTAATGGTTTTCTTGATTTTTCCTAAAAAATTAAGTGGTGACTCTGTTTTAATTTTGAAAATTTGGTTTACTTATAATAAATCAAAATTTTGAAATCTAAGTCATTTTTCCATATCACAGAAATGGCGACTCTGCTGGAGACTTTAATTAGGTTCTAACCATTAGATTAGGTTGTTTGACTAACTATTTTGTTTGTAATATTTAGTAATTTTAATTTCCTTATTTGCTTTATGTGTTTAATTCGAATATAAACTGTCATTCCGCTCATACTTGCTCCAATTCTGGAAACTTGACACTATCACACATACATGTGAGGTGTGCTTTGCACACCCGTAAACTCCTTTCAAAAAATTTAAAATTTAGGAGAGTTAGCATATGTGCAGAGTGTCCGGATCTTTTTCCGTGTGACTGCGTAGCCTCCTCACTTGAGTTATTCGCTCGGAAACCTATTGTCTAGTAAGCCAAATCTTAGAAAACATAGGATAGAGCTATACCACCCTTATTAATTTAGGTCATGCATGCATATACCTTAGGTGGGTTGATGTTCGACATCAACTCCACATCATACATGCACGGGAGTGAAGTGATTCCCGAGTGGGGATCACTTCACGAAGGACCCTGTAGATTCTTTCAAGCTACAGGACCAGTCGAGAGCGCTTTTTTCTTTTATTGAATTGATCCCTTTCTGACATGTCCACATTAACATTCAATACGGGTGTGATCCACCAGATCCTCCCACGTTCTTTACTTTTTCCGCCTTTCTGAGGTGCTTTGACTTGTCTTACTTAGAAGATATGTAGCTTACCCTTTAGACCTTTTTGAAGAAGGTTGGTTGGAACAACTCACAAAATCCAACCACTTTAACAACCAGAACAGGTTAGCCTTCGTTTGCCCCAACGGGCAAATTCTTCCCCCAACTAACGAAGAGATCTTGGCAGAATATCCGCCCATACGTCGATGGGTTTCACGACTCAACGACCAATAAAGCATATTCTGTGTAAGCGTGATCATGATAGACAAATCCAAGTCTGGTTTTGGCATAATGAATTTGGAGATCATTTTGATTTTATTTTACTTTGTATTGTAGGATGGATCCTGTCCCGCCAATTCCCCAAATTAGAATGATTGAAGGTATCCCTTATAAGTTGAAAGCTTAGTTGGGAGGTTTCAGCCTTGGTGAAAAACTAAATATTACGAAGAGGATAGGGCTCCTCACTAAGTTATTTGGTATCTCTTGCAACAAGCACATAATTAGAGAATTGGTTTCATTTTGAGACCCCGATCATGTCGTATTTATGTTTAGAGACTTTGAGTTAACGCCTACATTGGAGGAAATAAGTTATTTCACCGGTTTGAAGTATCAACGGACAGGTCAAATTGTTCCACATAGTCAATCAGGAAGAAAATTCCTTCGTTACTTAGGATTGAAGAATATCAAAAATCTGGGATGCTTTGAATAGAATTAGATTTCTTTAGATTATTTATACGAAAGATATGGGCGTCTAGATAGCTACAAATTGTTCAAAAAGGAATTCTATTGCACTTCTTGCCATTGGCAAGCTAGGCGACATATCACATTTGTTGTGGCTTTACTTGGGTCTTTGGTGTTTCTCAGAGAACATGGAAAGATTAGTACTTGCATATGTTCTGTGGCTAAATCACTTTTTGAGGGAATCGATGGAGAAGAACTTACCTTAGTCCCTATGATTTTAGCAGAAATACTTCAAGCTCTTGGGAAGTGTAAATGAGGAGAAACAAACTTGTTTGAAGGTTGTAATCTTGTTTGCAAATGTGGGCGATGGAGCATTTCTACCAATGGAAAAATATGGTGGACATATGTTATAGTGATACTAATCGAATTGACCATTTTTATGATAGGATGAAACGATTTGTGGCTCTAGTTGATACTAGTGATTGGCATGAATTCTTGGTTTTCTACACTAGCAATCAAATTCCGTGGAAGTATCCATTACTCTTACCTTCCATTGTATATATAAGATGCAGAGGGTTATACTACATCGAACTTATTGGATTAAAAGGACTTCAGTTAGATATTTTGATATGCGCGGTCCGATACGCGTGCTCTAACAGACATCAGAGTTTGGTCAAACACAAGTAATTCCTCTTCGAGCAGACATGAGAGTTATTGAAATTTCCCTTGAATCGAACTTTAAAATCCCTAGACTTGGAGAGATTTTTATGAATAGGATAATGTTATCACAACAGAGCTAGGAAATAGACCGGCAAGAGCAACTCCGGAATATCAAGCATGGCTTCAAGAAGCCTGCTATAGTATAAGCCCAGGATGTGAGCAAGGTTTTGAAGATATCAGGATGACAATTTAGATACGTCACACTCGTCTCCAAACTAACACAATCACTCTAGATATATGGGTTCAAATGGTGAACATAATGCAGTATTTGGAAAATATGAAAGCAGAACCAAGCAACACTGAAGCATCATCCTCATATACTCCACCGTCTTGATCAAAAGCAAATTTAGGCCAAGTCTTAGTATTTTTCTTATGTTGTGTTATTATAATCTTAATATTGACATATTTTCTTTGGACTCTTTTATTTTATCTTTCAAACTCAATCTGCCTCAATGACTTGGATCAATCTATCATAATTTTGTATATTTGGCATTTAGGCCTACTTCTGGCATTAAAGAGGTCCCTTGCATACTAGAACATACTTGATCTCTTAATTTTCCATTGATATGTGATTTATTTACTATATAACACATGTTGTATTATTTTTTTATCTGCCTTATTATTTGATGTTATTAAAGCAATGATTATCCACTTTATACTAACATTTTTTTCTTCTTTTTTAGAAAGAGGTTTTGCTTTATTTTCCAAAAGGTTGATTTGCATTGACTACAAACTGGCGGATCACCCATACTTCACAAGGTCAAAAGTGAGATCATCCACAGACATGACTGATTCAGATGCATGCGGTCAAAGTGGTATGGGACTTATCACTATTCTAGGAGATGAACCCGTAGCTTTGGAAGGAAGGGATTCAACCCTTTATGATGAGTGTATCTCTAGCTTTATGCAACAAATGGGTAGTATGCAAACTAAAATTGACCGACTTTAAAACCTTACTAATTTGTCAATCAGCCTAAACACACCACTTCCTGAGCAGGGAGCGAATTCAACCATCTCACCATCTTTTCCATCTGTTGACATTCCTCCACCAAATCTCTCCCCTTATAAAATCAACCAAACTACTCCTATTCCACCAAATCCCTCCTTTCATAAAACCAACCCAACTACTCTTAAACAAGCTACCAACTCCCAACAATTCAATTTACCGCAAGGTAACTCACAACAAATCAATCCATTACCCTCCACCACACTGATCCGGACTTCACTTACCCAAACTTCCTCATTTGTCCAAAATTCATGCATACAAACTATATCATTCACCCAAATCCCACCTATCCAAACAATCTCACTCATCCAAACTACCCCGCTCACTTAACAATACCATGCAACTTAATATATACCAGTGACACATGCTATAAATAACACACAATATGTGCCACAAGTATATAAAGTGAAAGCTCAACCTTGTGTTGCCCAAATATCAATGTACCAGAAGTCGATCCATATGAGGAAATAGAGAGAAAAGCAAGGTCAAGAGCAGATGAAAATATAGCTAGAGAGATTCAAAGTTTGAAGGAAGCACTGAAAAACATCCAAGTTCACAAGGGACATGAGGGGCTTGAATATGAAGATTTGTGTGTTCATCCTGATATTGAGTTGCCTACAGGATACAAGCCACTGAAATTTGAGATGTTTAATGACACAGGAAATCCTCTCAATCATTTGAGCTCTTATTGTAATAAGTTGGTCGGAGTAGGCAGAGATAAGGCCATAAAGATGAAGTTGTTCGTTAGAAGTCTAACTGGAGATACATTAACTTGGCATATTGAGAAAAACCCTAAGAAGTGGCATAATTAGAGTAAAATGGCAAAGGATTTTATGGAAAGCTTTAGGTGTAACATTGAGATCGTCCTGGATCAGTCTTACCTTGAAAAGTTAAAAAAGAAAACAACTGAAACCTTTCGTGAATATGCCATCCATTGGAGATCTAAAGCAACTAGAGTTTGACCCCCCTACCCGTGGATGAAAATGAAATGAAGGACATATTTATCAAAGCTCAAGATAACATGTATTATGAAAAGATGTTTCTTATGACAGGTGTAAAATTCATAGAGCTTGTTAAAATTGGGGAAGCTCTGGAAGAAGGAATCAAGTCAGGAAGAATTACTAACCTGGCAGGCCTACAAGCAACAAATAAGGCAATTCAGTTAGATTCAATTGGAGGAGCCCTTAAGAAGAAAAAAGACGAAGTGCCCGTTGTCATGACCATGTAGGAACGCAGGCCGAACCAAATGTTAACCTACCAAAATTCACAGCCACAATCCTCATACTATCATCTGTATACCCAAATGCCTCAGCTTTATTACCAACCTTCGCCTGCCCCTTCTCCAGTTTATATCGCCAATCAACATATCATCCACCCCGAGCACCTATCTATCCAAACACACCATAATATCAATCTATGCATCCATCATAACTCCATTACCCACCGCAAACTTACCCATCAAATGCATCTAAGCCTCGCCCAAACTTCACAAAAAGATCAACCAAAACCTATACCCTTTTAGTTGAACCCTTGTCCCAACTATATGAAAGGTTGAGAACTGCAGGAGTACTACAACCAATACCAAGATAGGTTCCCAACCCCCTTCTAGGATGATATGATGAGAATAAACATTGTGCTTATCATTTCGAAGTTGCTAGACATGATAGCAAAAATTGCCTTACTCTCAAAGATAAGATTGAGATGCTGATTAAGGAAGAAGTCATTCAGCTCAAAGGTGATACCCCTAACGTCAACAACAATCCTCTACCAAATCATGGAAATGTGCACATGATAACCATTGGTGAAGAATGTAATTTGGAAGGGACCATTGTATCTGTCAAAAAGGAGGAAAATATTGCGACATCAGCCTTCATTGCTCCTATAATCACAATCTAACTGCGAGCGCCAATTTAGGTGGAAGTTCTTGTTCCAGGCCTCAAATAACTACCTTAGTTTCTCAATTACCTACTTTTGACAATAAAGCAGTTTCTTGAAATTATTTGATGGATGCAAAGAGCAAAAGAAAGGAAAAGATAGTTTTTGAGACTGCTGCAACTAGAATGACAAGATCTGGATGTTGCTATGCTCTTAAAGAAGTTGCACGAGGAAGACCATCTAAGAAAAATAACCCAAAAAAGGTAATCATAGAGGCCGAAGTGGAAGAGTTTTGGAGGAAAATGCCAAGTAAGGAGTATTCTGTGGTTGAACAGTTGAAGAAAACTTCCACTCAAATTTCTCTGATGGCATTATTAATGAGTTTTGCAACTCCTAAATATGCTTTGGAATTTTTTTTTAGTGAGGTTTATGTTCCAGCTGAGACAATAAGCGAGAATTTTTCAGCCATGGTTGGACAGGTTTTGGAAGCTAAAGTTTCTTTTTGTGATGACGAGCCTCCACCTGAAGGCCTGGGATACAACAAAGCTCTAAATATCACCATTTAATGTAGGAATAAGTTTACCTCTAGAGTTCTGATTAATAATGGTTCTATTGTTAACGTATGTCCTTTTGTTACCCTTCAAGCTTTAGGGGTTGATATTGGGAGAATTCGGGAAAGTCAGGTGAGTGTTAAAGGTTTTGATGGGGTTCAAAAGGGAATCATTGAAGAAATTAACTTGCCACTACAAATTGGGCCCGAGGAGTTTATGGTAGAATTTCAGGTGTTGGATATATCTGTTAATTACAATTTATTACTTGGAAGGTCGTGGATCCACATGACTTGTATGGTCCCTTCTACTCTACACCAGACTATGAAATTTATTTGAAATCATCAAGAAATCGTTGTTCATAGAGATGGTAGTAATTCAGTATATCCTGACAACTCAATCCCTATGGTTGTGTTCTACTCAACTCGAAAGGATGAAACCACCACGGGTGCTTATGATGGTTGCTTGGGAACTGTTGAAAAATGGGTTTGTGCCTGGTCAAGGTCTTGGAGTGAATTTGGATAGAATAGTGGAACCAATTTAGTTGCTCGGTTAGAAACACACCTTTGGTCTATGGTACGAGCTTATGCGTGAAGAAGCTTCATCAGTTAGTCTCAAAGGGATAAGTGACAGTCCTTTGCCACAACCAATCCCATCATTGAATCAGTTATTTTCCAAAGCATCTGTTGTACAAGGATCAGAAGAAGCCGCTGAACACAACCTCGTCGAAGGACTCAAAAACCTGTTCATTGAAGCCAAACGCAATGTGATTGTGGAAGATTGCACTAAGAGCCCCACCATAAGGGATGTTAAGCCGGAAGACGCTTTGAAAGAATTACTAACCT
>DF359538.1:30125-40208 GCA_000787875.1 Solanum virginianum
TATAAGCCTCTGAAGATTGCACTAAGAGCCCCACCATATGGGATGTTAAGCCGGAAGACGCTTTGAATAATTGGACTTGTAGCCCATCCCCGATTCTCCGGGAATCTTGGTAGATGATTATAGTAGAATCTAAACAACATATTTCAAAATTGAGGCCTGAATCATGTTCATGAATTTTATGTGTTTTGCCTCCATCTTTTGAAATTTCCAAAAATCTCAACTATGCTTTTGCTTTAAATTTTAAACTATCATTTGTTTTAAATTTTAAAATTTGGTGCTTAAAGTTATTAAACTTATTTTATTTTTCTTCTCTCTTTCAGCAAGCAAACTATTAAAACTGTCAATATTGAGAATGTGACATGTTATGAAACGAGTGAATAAACCTCAAGTAGTGAACAAGAATTTGCAAAATATGAAGAAGATATGCATCCTGAATTTTAACATTTTGAGAACAAGGAGAAACCAAATTTGGATGAAACAGAGGCAATAACTTTGAGAGATTTGGAGGTGGTAAGAGAAACAAGAATCATTGTCCATTTGACTCCGACTCAAAGGGAAGAACTCATCGAGTTGTTGAGACAATATATGGATGTCTTTGCATGGTCTTATGATGATATACCAGGGCTAAACACAAATATTGTTTCACATAAGTTACCAACTGATCCATCCTGCCCTCCAGTAAAGCAAAAGCCAAGAAAAATCAAGCCGAATTTGAGCTTAAAGGTCAAGGAAGAAGTTTCCAAGCAATTTGATGCCAATTTCATTCAAGTCACGAAATATCCCACATGGTTGGCTAACATCGTGTCAGTGCCGAAGAAAGATGGAAAAATCTGAGTATGCATAGATCATCGGGATCTCACCAAGGCCAGCCCAAAAGATGATTTTCCTCTTTTAAACATTCACATACTTATTGATAATTGTGCTAAGCATGAGTTGCAGTCATTTTTGATTGCTTTGCAGGTTATCATCAGATTCTTATAAATGAAGAAGATGCAGACAAAACATCATTCATCACACCTTGGAGCGTGTATTGTTATCGAGTGATGCCTTTTAGACTTAAAAATGTAAGGGCAAAATATATGAGAGCTATGACTACCATTTTTCATGACATGATCCACAAGGAGTTTGAGGTCTATGTAGATGATGTCATTATAAAGTCACAAAAATGCTCAAATCACATGGCGGATTTGAAGAAGTTCTTTGACAGGTTAAGGTAATATAATCTAAAATTAAATCCTGCAAAGTGTGCATTTGGCATCCCTGCCGGCAAGTTATTGGGTTTCATTGTGAGTAGAAAAGGAATAGAATTGGATCCTTCAAAGATAAAGGCTATCTAAGACTTGCCTCCTCCAAAAAGTCAAAAGGATGTAATGAGTTTTCTTGGTCGCCTTAATTACATTAGTTGAGTTATTGCGTAATCAACTGTAATTTGTGAGTCGATCTTTAAATTGCTAAAGAAAGATGCTGCAACCAATGAACAGAAGATTGTCAGCAAGATTTTGATAGAATTAAGGAGTAATTGTCCAGTCCACCTGTTTTGATACCTCCTGAGCCTTGAAGACCATCGTTGTTATATTTGTTTGTGTTAAAAAATGCATTTGCATGCGTGTTGGGACAACATGATGAAACTGGGAGGAAAGAGCAGACCATATATTACTTAAGCAAAAAGTTTACACCTTATGAAGCTCGGTATACTTTGTTGGAAGGCACTTATTATGCCTTGACTTGGGTCGCACAAAAGTTAAGACATTACTAGTATGCATATACCACTTTTCTCATCTCGAGGATGGATCCGCTCAAGTATATCTTTCAAAATCCTATGCCTATTGAGAAGCTAGCCAAATGACAGATTTTGCTAAGTGAATTTGACATTGTGTATATCACTCAAAAGGCCATCAAGGAACAAGCACTAGCTGATCATCTTGCTGAAAATCCTGTGGATGAAGAATATAAGCCTCTTAAAACTTACTTCCCAGATGAAGAGGTTTTGTTTATTGGAGAAGATTGAAAATCCTGTGGATGAAGAATATAAGCCTCTTAAAACTTACTTCCTAGATGAAGAGGTTTTATTTATTGGAGAAGATATTTTAAAGGGATATCCAGGATGGAGAATATTTTTCGACGGTGCTGCAAACTCTAAAGGAGTTGGTGCTGGGGCAGTACTGGTCTCAGAAATAGGTTAACACTATCTGATCTCAGCAAAGTTCAGAAGGCTATACTATATATATATATATATTTTCGCAGGTCAACACTATTCGATCTCAGCCAAGTTTAGGTTCTTATGCACTAATAATATGGCAGAATATGAGGCTTGTATTCTTGGACTCAGAATGACTATTGATATGAATGTACAAGAACTATTAGTCATAGGTGATTCAGACTTGTTGATTCACCAAGTATAAGGAGAATGGAGCACAAAAAATGTGAAGATACTCCCATTTTTGCAATGCATGAAGGAATTATGCAAGAGATTCATCAAAATATAATTCAAGCATATTCCTAGAGCTCAAAATGAATTTGTAGATGCTTTAGGAACCCTAGCTTCTATGATTCAACATCCAGACAAGAATTACATAGATTCAATCAAGATCAATTGATATATTATTTCCATGTAGATAATGAACCAGATGAAAAATCTTGGTACTATGACATCAAAAGGTATCTCAAAGAAGGAGAATATCCATATGGCATAAGCAGTATACAAAAGAGAACACTTCGGAGGCTCGCAAATCACTTTTTTCTAAGTGGAGAAATCCTTTATAGGAGAACTCCAGACTTGGGATTACTAAGATTTGTTGACTCTTAAAAGGCGAGCAAGTTGATCGAAGGAGTACATATGGATATATGTGGGCCACATATGAATGGTTTTACTTTAGCAAGAAAGACTCTGCGAGCAGGGTATTTTTGGATGACCATTGAAACAGACTGCATTCATTTTGTGAGAAAGTATTATCAATGTCAGATTCATGGTGATTTGATTTGAGTTCCACCAAATAAGCTCAATATGATGAGTTCTCCTTGGCCATTTGTAGCTTGGGACATGGATGTCATTGGTCCTATTAAGCCAGCAACATCAAACGGACATAGGTTCTCCTAGTAGCTATTGATTACTTTAAAAAATAGGTGGAAACATCTTCGTACAAGTCTGTGACGAAGAATGTGGTGGTAGATTTTGTCCGTAATAATATTATCTGCAGATTTGGGGTTCCCGAATCAATCATAACAGATAATGGAGCTAATTTGAATAGTGGGTCGATGCAAGAAATTTGTGAGAAGTTTAAAATTACCCATCAAAACTCCACTCCTTACCGGGCTCAGATGAATAGAGCAGTTGAAGTAGCTAATAAAAATATCGAAAGAATATGATGAAAGATGATTGATAATTACAAGCATTGGCACGAGAATTTATTATTTGCCCTCTTTGGCTACCGCACCACCATTAGGACTTCAACTGGAGCAACGCCCTATCTATTGGTTTATAGAACTGAAGCAGTATTGCCAATGGAGGTTGAGATTCCATCTATGAGGATTATCCAAGAAGCTAAGTTCAATGAGGCTGAATAGACACGAAGTTGATATGAACAATTGATGCTCATTGATGAAAAGAGAATGAATGTAGTTTGTCACATACAACTTTATCAACACCGAATGGCCAAAGCTCTCAACAAAAAGGTAAAATTGAGGCAATTTAAACCGGGCAATTGGTACTGAAGTGAATATTCCCACACCAAGATGAAGTCAGAGGGAATTTTGCACCCAACTGGCAAGGGCCTTATATGTTTCACCGAGTACTGACTGGAGGTGCCTTAATTTTAACAGAAATGCATGGGAAAATATGGTTGAAAGCCATCAATGTAGATGTAGTTAAAAGATATTAATTCTAAAAGCTTTATCTTATATAACTTTGCTTATTATGTATTAAAAACTATGTTTCGACCTGATTTCCTAGGTGGGATACGTAGGAAATCCATATCGGGTTTGGGCTTTAGTATTACTTTGGCAAAATTGCATTTGTGTATAACTTGAACTATGTATTGACCTGATACCCTCGGTGGGATATGTAGGCGGCCTACATCGATTTCAGTCACTTTATTAGAAAAATTTTCACCTTTATTCTTATGTAAGGAACTATGTATGACTTGATTCCTTCTGGATACGTAGGAAGCCCACAAAAGGGTTCGATTCTTTCTTTTTAAACTTTTAGGAAATATATTCAGAAATTATATTGGGGAGGGCAGTAAGCTTGATCGCATAGCACTGGAAGCTAATATTTCTTTTTCATCAAAACTGGGACAGTTTTAAAGGCATTGTCGCAAGAGAATACCAAGAGAATGTTAAGGAGTATGTGGTCAACTCAATCATCAGGCAGAAAGGAAATCTTAGAAAAAGACATTTGCTTTGTTTCATGATATGTCACAATCTAAAGCTTGGCAGAATTTTTTTTTCCTCTCCAGTCTCAACACATTATTTATATTTTTTTATCTTATTCCTAAGTATATAATTTTTTAAGTTTTATTATTCATCCAAGATTTAGAATATACGGAGACTACAAGTCCAATCAAAGCATGAAGAAAGAAGTTTGAAGATCCAGAGCTCCAAAGTCAATGCAAATCAACCTCCCGCCCCAAAAATTAATAATTTTTCTTTGACTGCAGGCTTGTCAGGACTAGCAAAAATAAAAACTCACCGACATTTATAGCCTTGAATGGACTATACGTCGATTGGTTTGCATTACTTACAAAACAATCACTTGCTCTACATAGATGCTTTTGAATCTTTTTTCTTATGCACTGAACAAATAATTTTTAAATATCTTTTAAGGCATTTACTTTCAAATATTTTAAAATGCACTGCAGGAATATTTTCAAATTATTTATTGCACTGTACAACTACTTTACAATGTATACATATGCACCACACAAACGCTTTTAAATATTTTAACTGCATTGCACAAGTACTTTTCAGTATATGCAAATGCATAGCATAATTGCTTAAAATATATTCAAATGCACCGCACAAATGCTTTGAAATATTCTAACTGCATTGCACTTTTCAACATATGCAAATGCACAACATAAATGCTTTAAATATATTCAAATACACTAGCTAAATGCTTTTAAATATTTTAACCGCATTGCACAAGTACTTTCCAACATATGCAAATGCACAACATGAATGCTTTAAATATATTCAAATGCACTGCATAAATTATTTAAATATGCTCAAATGCACTGGACAAATGCTTTCAAATAAGTTTAACTGCGTCGCACACCTGCATTCCAACATATTCGAATGCACTGCACAAATGCTTTTAAATATTGGATGTCACATGAATTTCAATTGATTTAAATTTGACAAACGCTTTAAATTGCTTTCAGATAACCGCACAAATGCTTTCAAATTTGTTCGCACAAATGCTTACTAGAATGTATTATTTTTCAATACGTCATTTTCATGAATCATTAGCTCGAGAAGCCTTATTTTTGCAAATCATTGACTTAAATGTCACATCATTATAAATCATTTGGCTGAAAACCTTATTTTCATAAATCATTTGGTTTAAGGCCTCATCCCATTAATCATCAGTGAAAAACATCATCCTCACCAATCATTGGTCTCAAAACCTATTTTTCATAAGTTCATTTTTTTCCTTATCTCATTAAATTATTTATGCTCGCAAAGCTGCGACTTTATAAATTCATGCCTAAGAGATATAGTTTTAAGAGTTTATTGTATATTATTTGCAGTTAATATTTGCTTACTAATTGCATTATCAGGTTTAAATTTTGCAAGAACATAAGTGCAATGTGGAACTTTTTCTTAGCAGCGAACTGAGACATAGTTTGAAGAGGAATGTAAAACTCTTTGGACGCGAGTTGAGAAGTGATTTTCACCACAACCTATCACACCCTTTCGGAAGGCATATGGGTATTTCTTTAGGTTTTTTTAGTTTCAATTTCGCTTCTGGGTGATCTCAACTCTCACCAGAGGCGATCTTCTCAATCCGAGTGACAATATACCAAGAGCTTTGAAATTATGTCCATGAAGGTTACAAGCCTCTTTTTCATGCTCAATTTACTTGTCACTCCTCCCAAACGAAGGCTATCTTAGCATAAGAAGATTTCTTTTTCAACCAATGGAGTCGAACTATAAGCAGTCTGATTCCTGCCCAAGGATATGTAGAGGCTCAATCTTGAAAACTCGGTTGTATTCTAATATTTTCTTTTAGAATCTCACCCTCAGGCATTCTAATTTCTCCATAGTTCGATATTGGAATAGCTTTTGAACTCTTTCAAAATCGGGCGTAAAATCAAGCATTTTGAACAACAAGTGGCTTGAATTCTCATTAGCCTAAGATATGTAGAAAATCCAAAACTAGGGTCCGTCCATAATTTGTCAAAGTTCATACTAGGAGCCATTCATAAGATGGAGACATGGTTGGCTAAAAATTGGATTTGTCAAGTTTCTTTGTTCACGATCTCTTTCATCGATCATACCCAAAGAAAGGGACAGTTGTTGACATTTGATTTTTACCTTCCACAATATAAATTAATTATCAAACTTTTTCAAATTTAAAAAATTTAAAATAATTAGTATTCACAAAATTCAAAATATTTTAAGCATCAAAACTGGGACAGTTTTAAAGGCATTCAAATTTAAAAAATTTAAAATAATTAGTATTCACAAAATTCAAAATATTTTAAGGAATTTTTTTTCATATCTTTCATTATTTTTATTATTCGCAAATAATTTATCACGTTTGATTAATCACCTTTCATGAATCAAGGACTTTGCATTTTTGGTTGATTATTCTATTTTGTTGGACTTAAGAAGCTTGACAATTAATTATTAAAATTCATTTTGTTCAAATTCACCATTTCAATTCAATTTGATTTAAATTGGGACTTTGTTTAAACTCATTTTAGTTCATTTTTTTGTGTTCAAATTTACCATTTCAATTCAATTTGATCAAGATTTGCAATTAAATTGGGCCTTTTTTTAGACCTATTTTAGTTCATTTTCTTGGACCAATTGGCCTCGTTTAGGCTAGATTTGGCTCAATTGAGTCAAGAACCCAATCAGCCCATTATTTTATCAAAAAAAATCAGCCACAAATATATTACATATATGTATATACATACGTGTGGGGGCCACGCGCCCCTAATTTCCTCCTTTTTTCTTTCCTTACTCCTGCACACCACGCCCCTCAATCATAACTTCATCTTCTTCAACGACCCAACCCATAAATTTCTCAATGCTTCCTCTAAAAAAGCTGATAAATTTTAATGTCCCGCAACCCTTCTCTCAGCACGCATGCTGTTTTTTTCCTCAGAACAATCATTGACTCAGCTTCTTGTCTAGGGAGTTTGGAATTCAAATTCCCAAACCTAATCCTCGCCTATAAAATTTTTCCTTTCCTCCATTTTATGACAACCATGATTACTATCAAGAAAACATACAAAGAAGTTGTTTTAGCACTCTAAAAACAAGGGCTAAAATTTTACTTAAGAGCAAGCAATTTTCAGAAAGTTAGGTCAATTTTCAGAGGTTTTTGTAGTCAAGAATTTCTGATTTCTGAGGTTCAGAATTGTTGAAGCCAGATTAGCGGTGAAGTCCCTTCAATTTCTCATTTGATCTCATATCATCCCAGTTCACTACTCTCAAAGAGGTAATCCCCAATCCTTACCCGTATTCTTCCATCTTATTAGTTGTATGAAGAAGCTTGGGTCTGTTTTATTTCAAAACGTTCTTGATTGCATAATAAACCATTCGAACCCAGAATATTTTTTTTGGTTGAGTCTTAAGTTTCTTTTCTTGAATGCTATCTATACTTTCTTTGGGTGTCATTTTAGAATTGTTTATTTCTAAGTTTCTTTTCCTTATAAGATAATATAGTCGTTGTTGGCTTAGAAAAAAATTGAATCTCTCTACTTTATTGTCCAAAAAGATTTAGAATTTTTTTCTTTTTTAATCATTATGTCCCACTTTCTTGACCACTTTTAAGCTAAAGTAATGAGAATGCTTGAATATTGTCATCTTTTATTTGATAAAAATCATTGTATTTTCTAGTTTTCTCCCTGCATTCACTCTTGGCACGCTAGTCATCACTTTTGCTTGTTAAATTTTTAATTTATTATGTATTTGCTAGGATTTGACAAATTTCTTTTCTGCTTTCTGTTTCATTGTTATGTCTAGCCTCTTTTCCATGTTGCATCCATAGTCCATTGTAGTACTTTTACCTTGAAATGCTTTATGTTAGCTATACACTTGTCTATTGTCATTTCCCTAAGAATGTTGTTTTGACTTCTCCAAAGCTTGTCTAAAGTTTGTTCACATCTATATATAATTTGATTGATTTGGCAAACACATAACTATGATTTGGTCCGATTATCTTTATGCTTGAGTTTATGTATACGGTTTGGAGAATGTGTTCCCTTTCGTGTCTTAGTGTGCAAAGTGATATGCTTGTAGTTACAACCTTTTAATGGTGAGTAAAATTAATATGTGATTGTGGATTTGATCAGTGATTCGACTTGTTAATTGTTTCTTTAGTTTATACTGTGCATCATACAGAACTGTCCAATTTGATTTTCATTTTCCTCTTCGTTGATATGAATACATAATGTATACTTGGATACTATATTTTTTGTTGCTCATATTAATTTCTTATCTTTATTCTCTTTCCATATGAAACCATCAACTGAGTCCGTCATTGGACTCCACTATCTCCTCATCGCATTTTGAGTCGAGCTATGGAAGACCCAACATACTTTATTCTGAGTCTATCTCATAAAAAATCCTGAAGAGGAGCTAACCTAAAATAATATAAGTTGGTATACACTCAATGTATAAAGGCAAAATGGGTCAAGGCTTTGGCAGCAGGAAGGAACGAACGGGCTAGACAGGCTCAATCTTTCATTTAGAAAATTAGGATAGGATATTGAAATTGGGCATCCAAGCCCAATCTTATTTATTTTCTTATTTATTGCTTATTTGTTTGCTTGTGACACTTGACTAATTCTAACATTTTTTTGTATTACTCTAATTAATTTCCCTAGTATGACGAAATCATTTATGTTACTCTCCATTGTCTTATAATTATTTTTTCAAAAAAGGGTATTTTACTTTAGAGTTTTTTTTTTAATTATTCTTAAATGCTTATGGAATTTTATTTGCTTAAATTAGTTAAATAAAAAAAAGATTTTTCTTAAATGCTTATGGAATTTTACTTGTCTAAACTAGTTAAGTAAAAAGAACTAAGTGTCAAAGGAGAGGAAAATTCATATTTCTTCAAATCTTTCTAAGTTAGATCGATTAGTCATAATGCGGTTGAGCTTTAAATTGCTTGAAAATTTTTAGGTTTTCTTTTAGTCATCATAAATCAATTTTCTTTGTCAAAAAATTAGTCAATTTTTCTAATCGCCGGATAACCGCGTGTTAGCGGTCATTTGGATTGCGTAACACCTTCTCGCAATGAAAATGTGAACCCGAACCCTTTTCTCTAGATTTTAAAAGAATTTTTTCTGTTATGTCTTTTTAAAATGATTTAATGATTTTCTTGATTTTTTCTAAAACAATTAAGTGGCGACTCTATTTTAATTTTGAAATTTTACTTAAACTAAT
Source organism: Solanum virginianum (assembly GCA_000787875.1). Lineage (NCBI taxonomy): Eukaryota > Viridiplantae > Streptophyta > Magnoliopsida > Solanales > Solanaceae > Solanum > Solanum virginianum. The sequence goes on from DF359538.1 coordinate 39,750, forward strand.
TAAGTAATAAATCAAAATTTTGAAATCTAAGTCATTTTTTCATTTAACAACCTGGTTCAATTTAATCCAGTTTCCCTACTACCCATCAAACTTACTGGTCCAAGCAATTTCATTCTCTGCAAGGCTCAAGTTGAGTCTCTCATGTTAGGTCAAGACCTTTACGGTTACCTTTTGGGACCATGACAGTGCCACCAAAAATTGTCCTTGAGAATACTTCTGAGGTACCCAATCCCAAATATAAAATTTAGTTTCGGCAAGATCAGTTAATTCGCAATGCCTTGATGACATCGGTTGACCAGATGATCACGTCTTCCATCACAAAAACCTCCACCTCCAAGCAAGCCTGGGATGCATTGCACCACTTGTACGCCAACAAAGCATACACTTGAGTTTTCAGTCTTTGAAACTCCTTAGCCACTATTACCAAAAATTTGCGCAGTATGACTGCGGATCTCTAAG
>DF359538.1:40263-53049 GCA_000787875.1 Solanum virginianum
TGCGCAGTATGACTGCGGATCTCTAAGAGATCTGAACTATTGCAGATGAACTTGCAACTACGGGAGCTCCCATTCTAGACGCCAAACTTGCTATCAAAATACTCAGTGGCTTAGGACCTGAGTATGATTCCATATTTGCTGCTACCCAGGCGCGAGATACACCTATCTCGTATGAAGATTTGTATGATAAGCTTTTCAACAGAGAGCTTCTTCCTCAGCATAAGGAGCCTCACCAATCAGCGCCCTCTATTAATGTTGCAACGACGCAAAAGTTCTCTTTCCCAGCCAATTCTGGCCTTGAACCAATAAGCGCAGACACGCTTCGCATCCACACAATTCTAGGCAGCCGAATGCATACCACCAACTCAAATTGGCGTACAACTGCTTCGTCTCAACAAAATCGTCCAGTTTGCCAGTTATGTGGTAAGGTTGGGCATATTTCCAATGTATGTTGTTCCTTCTCTCACAATCCCTTGGAAGCCAAGGCGCACTATGCTTCAATGCCTTGGATTGTAGATCCAGGAGCATCCCATCATGTGACTATGGACTCTCAACATCTTCAATATTCGAATGACTACACTGGACTTGAGCAAATCTCCATGGGTAATAGTAACAAAATCCCTATAACTCACACCGGTAATGTTCAGTTAAATACTTCCACAAAAGAATTTAACCTTTCCAATACTCTATATGGCCCTGCTATTAAATGTAACCTTATATTCGTGTCTAAATTTTGTCAAGATAATCTGACATTCATGGAATTTTTTCCTTATTCGTTTGTTGTGAAGGATTTGAGCACGGGGGCGATGTTGGCACGCGGTCAGAATAGAGATGGACTTTATGAATGACCCTTTGGAGAAGGTCAATGCAATCTGAGCTATCCAACAAATAAGGTGGAATCTCAGCAGTCTTGGCATAGAAAATTAGGACATCCCAATAAATGAGTGCTTAAGACACTCTTGCACAAGTTTTCAATTCCTGTTTCCAATTTTGAAAAGTTTGAGTATTGCAACATGTTCTTCTAATAGAAGTCATCGTTTACCTTTTTCTTAGAATACTTTACAAAGCATAAGGCCTTTGCAAATTCTTTTTAGTGATCTCTGGGGCCCTCTCCTGTTTTATCAATCGACGAAAAATTATACTATGTAATTTTTGTTAATCAATTTATCAAATATATTTGGCTTTATACAATTTAAAATAAAAGTGAGGTTCAAATAATTTTTTCTAAATTTAAACCCCTTGTTGAAAACTATTTTCATACTAAAATACTCTCGATATACACTAATGGTGGTGGTGAATTTGAAGGCCTTAAGTCATTCTTTCATGCCAATGGAATTGAGCACCTTGTATCCCCTCCATATACACCAAAGAGAGTTGCCATGGCTGAGCGTCGACAGCGTCATATTGTTGAAACAGCAAAAACTATTTTGCATTAAGCCTCCATGTCTCCAATATTCTGGTTTTTTGCTTGTCAACAAGCCACGTTCCTAATTAACAGATTGTCTACCCCAACCCTTGCTAATGACTCTCTGTACCAAAGGTTATTTGGTGAAATTCCAAATTACAAACTTATTTGGACCTTTGGCTGCCTTTGCTACCCATGGCTCAAACCTTATGCGAAACACAACTTAGATCCTCGATCTACTCCTTGTGTCTACCTAGGCTATTCTAATGTTCATCACAGTTACCAGTGTTATGATCCTATTTCTCAAAAAATATATATTTCTCGAGATGTTATTTTTTATGAAAATAAATTTCTTTTTTTAGATATATTTTCCTCTTTTAAAGAAAAAAAGTCTCGAATCTACAGGATATTTTGCACAAAGAATCACAACACTCCACCCCGAAATCTGTTTCCTCAATAAATCATGAGAATCCACCTCCAATCAAGGTTGCTCCACGATTGTTAGAGGCTTTTTCTAAGAATCGATCTTCAAATCCGTTGCTTGAGGTTGTGCCACCTTCAATTAGTGTTTCAGACACCTCCTTGTAGCAACATGCTGCTCCAGTTCGTTCTCCTCCTAGTCCACATTCATCACCACCACTAATACAATATATATACAGAGATCGGCAAGCACAGATTCCCCAAGCAGCACCTTCACAGTCCCTGTCTCCTAATCCATCTTCTGGTATGGATCCCTTGTCTCCCAACACTAGAACACATACCCAACCACTATCTATTCACTGCCCTATCATTCGTTCCCAAAATAACATCACTACACCCTAGAAAGTCTTTGATTACCTTGTCGTTACTACTGTTAAATCACTTCCCACAACTTATAACCAAGCCCAAAAGAGTGCCTACTGGAGAGAAGCCATGCAGCTTGAGTTTGATGCCTTAACGAACAACTTAAACTGGGAGCTCGTACGACCGTCCCCTTCATAGAATGTGGTTGATTGCAAATGGCTTTATCGTATCAAAACCAAACCAGATGGAAGTGTGGATCGGTATAAACCTCGGTTGGTTGCGAAAGGCTTTACTCAATGTCCAGGTGTAGATTATTACTCCACCTTTAGCCCAGTAGTCAAATCTATTACTGTAAGACTTGTTTTGTCTCTTGCAGTTCAGTACAATTGGCCCTTGCACCAGCTGGACGTGAATAATGCCTTTCTTCAAGGTCACCTTAATGAATATGTCTATATGCGCCAACCTCTTGGGTATGCTCATCCTGATGTTTCTCATTATGTGTGCAAATTGAAAAAAGCAATTTGCGGCCTAAAGCAGGCTCCTCGTGCCTAGTATTCTGAGTTAAAATAGTTCCTCATTCAGATGGGGTTTCAAAAGTCCAACTCTGATTCCTCCCTCTTTATTCGTCATTATAGTAGCATGTTGGTTTACATACTTGTTTACGTTGATGATATTATTGTCACCAGCTCTAATTCTGATGTTATCCAGTAAGCTATTCAAGTTCTTTCTGCTCGATTCTCTCTCAAAGATCTAGGACAATTGCACTACTTCTTAGGTGTCGAGGTCCTTCGAACATCGGCTGGAATCATTCTTTCTCAAGCCAAGTATGTTTCTGATCTTCTCGCTGACCTTAACATGTCTGAATGTAAACCTGTTCACACACCCATGAGTTCCTTTGCTTTGTTGTCTCTTAACGATGGTGCACCTTCTGTAGATGCCACCTTATATCGTCAAGTTGTTGGTAAGCTTCAGTATTTATCATTCACTAGACCAGATATAAGTTTTGCCATCAACAAACTGTCACAATTTATGCATGCTCCAACATAAATGCATTGGTCTTCTGTTAAACGACTTCTGCGATACCTCCAACATACCAAGAATCATGGGTTAGAAATAACAAGCAAGATATCTCCTGGGTTATTTATGTACTCTGATGCAGATTGGCCAGGTGACATCAATGATAGGACTTCCACTTCTGGATATATTCTTTACTTTGGTCAAAATCCTATTAGTTGGTCATCCTAGAAACAACGTACTGTAGCTTGTTCTTCTACGGAAGCAGAATATGATGTTGTAGCTTTCGCTCTTGCTGAAGTCAATTGGGTTCAAAAACTTCTTGCAGAACTACATGTCCAACTACCTGAACCACCAATAATATATTGTGATGATGTTGGTGCCACTTATCTCTGTCAATATCCGGTCTTGCATAGATGGATGAAGCACGTCGAAGTTGATTTTCACTTTGTCAGAGATCAAGTGCAGAGGAACCAGATGCATGTCCAGCATCTGCATGCTGCGGATCATCTTGCAGACACACTTACCAAGCCCTTATCTCATCTTCTCTTTCACAAAAATCTTCCCAAGTTTAAGGTTGTGGATGCCACCTTCAACTTGTGGGGGTGTATTAGCGCATAACTTAATTACTGTAATTGTGCATAGTTAGTTATAGTGCATAGTTAGTTATAGTTATCCTCTAATCATAGGATTTGCATTGCTCTTATTATTAAGAGTCCACTAGGAGTAATCCTCCTATAATATAGGAGTTATTGTTGGTCTTGACTTGTATTTAAGTTGCTTTCCGTACAGTGTAAATATGAAAATCAATTGATCCTGAATCTTTAACAAGTTATGAAGTTTCTATCTCTGTACAACTCATTATAGCGAGATGGATTCTGCTATAACAGTGTCATCATGGTGGGATAGTCATAAATTAAGTCTGAAAAGTCGTAAATTCATTTTTATTTCTCCTACTCTGTTCTTGAGAAACCAACAACAACGTAGGGCTTGTTATCTTTAGTTTTCCACCTGTTGCTCCGAGACTAATAATCATAAAACTGGTATGTTGATCTTTGTTTGAGAACTTTTTGCACTTTTTATACATATATGATTTACTTGCCATGCCCTAAGAGGGTACCCTTGACATAGCCGGCACTCAAAGACTATTGCTAGTCCCTAAGCGAACCACTTATCTTCATATTCATTCAATCATAATCTAACAACGTAAGACATCAATAATCCAAATCAATTCAATATTGTGAAAATAGTTTTGAAAAGTATAAGTCTTAAAAATGAAAACATCAACTCTAATCCATCATTGTCTATGCAACCTCTATCTCTAAGCATCTAGATGGTGCCAATGATAGGTTTATGGCTATCTCAAGAAAAGAAATACTCTAGAAACAATAAATAATATAAATAGAATACTTCCGGAAGCAAAGAGACCTCATCACTATCTTTGATATGGAATAGATCGTCAATAGAGCGCCTATTGAGGATCTTTAATACCTGTTTATGCATCATGAAAAGATACAAGCCCAAATGAATGTCACCACGTGGAATGTACGAGTATATAAAATAGTTGCAAAGGAAAGGACATAATCAAAGATACTCCAATTAAGTGACTCAACTCAACAATCAACTCAAGAGACTCAACTAAACTCGATAAAACATGCAAGTTTAAGAATAAAGTCATACTTTCAAAATAAATTCAATAATATGCAACTCACGCCAAATCAAACCAATCAGTAAGTAGGAGTTTTTCTAACCGATAACCATCACCATATGAGTGGGTAATTTTGTACAAACGAAGTGATGTCATTGTCAAATACATCCATCCAATACCTTGCCAAGGTAAAGGATATCCCATCAACGGATCCAATAAAAACCTCTGTAGGGACCTCAGAGGTATTACCCTTTCTCATCCTATGTTGGTGGCATAGTTTATGAAATGTGTGAGTGTGTGCGTGCGCGCATATATTGAAAATTTATGAGATTATTTGATGGAACCATTGCTTATACTGTTTCCAAAACTTGCATGTCATATTAATGTTGAGTTGATCTAATTCTTTCTTTGAGAACCTTTGATGCATGTTACTCTATTTAGCTATATTACATCATACTTTCCATGTACTAACTCCATTCAACGCTGCATCTTTTTATAATGCAGATATAGGTGTTAAGGATAAAAAAAACTTCCTAAGAGTACAAGTATATATATATATATATATATATATATATATATATATATATTGAAAATTTGTAAGATTATTTGGTAGAAGCATTGCTTATATTGTTTTCAAAACTTGCACACCATATTGATGTTGAGCTGAGTTAATTCTTTCTTTGCGTATCTTTGATGCATGTTGTTCTATTTATCCATATTACATATCGTACATTTCACATACTGATGTCATTCGATATTGCATCTTTTCATGATGTATATATAGGTGTTAGGGATCATCAACAAGCGATTCGTTGAAGATTTCAAAGCATTCCCAGAGTTCAGTGAGCCCTCCGAGCATTCGAAGGATTTATCGTTATCTCAATTATGTCATTCTTTACAAAGATGAGGTATCCTAGGGATTGTCTTGGCACCTCCATAGTTATTAGAGGCTTCATAGACAGAGTCAATTGGTGTATTTGGAATCTGTTGAAAATCATATTTGTTGATATAGAGTTGTTTCATTAAGTTTCTTGATGATTGACTTTAACATCCTTGAGCCCACATATATAATTACTTATCTGATTCTGTAGATGTTTACGCTTAAAGAACATATGATGAGATCAAGTAGTTCTCTTAGGAGCCAATAATGTTTTTTGAGTAGTGTCGGCCATATCTAGTTACCTTCCCAAGGTGTGACAATACCATCATAGCTTAAGGGGCCAGGTCGCAATAATTCAATCAATAATAATGAATAAAAACATAATTAGAACAACCCAATAAAAATTTATCCAAAATCCCAATTTTTCACATTAAAAAAGTAATCAAAAGGTACACAATTGCTTTAGACTTCATGGATGAAAGTAGTCTATGAATGAATACCCACATACCTTGAGTGAAATTCTTAAAGAAAACTTGAAATTTGATGGTGGAATTTGAAGAACCCTAGTTTGACCTTCGTAAAGAAGAGAACTTGAGAGGATTGTGAATTTAGGTGAAAAGATTCTGCTATAACAGTGTCATCATGGTGGGATAGTCATAAATTAAGTCTGAAAAGTCGTAAATTCATTTTTATTTCTCCTACTCTGTTCTTGTAGCAACAATTGGGAATAGGGCAAGTTTTGATAAATGAAAACAGTTAATAGATTCGAAACAACATAGTTCAGGGGTTAGGAAGATAACAAATATCCAAAACACCTTTCACATAAAACCTAGTAAATAGGTTCTATCACCTCAATCTACGAGTCATACTTCTATCTACGGACCGTACTTTTGGTCCATATAAAAAGTACTGAGGCTATGCAATTCAACTAGTTTTCATGAACACCATCTGCAACTCTTGATTTTTTTTCATGGTCCATAGACCTTTCTCATCGAACTTCTCAACACTGAGCCAAAATCCATAACTTTATAGCCCAGTCTATGAGTGTGGTATATGACTCATCGAACCAACTAAGGCCCATCCTATCTGTTAGTAATAGAAGTACTGTATCTTTTAAATTCCAAATTCCTGGACCACCTTCCTATAACATCATTCCACAGGTTGTAGTTCCTTTTTGGTTTGTAGACTCAATTAGTAAAACATCCCATTTTTACTGAAATTTTTTCAAGACTTAGGTGCCTTCTACGACCACCAACTATGGTCTGTAGTTGCATCTATGGTCTGTAGATGGAGCTCTTAGTCCTTACAACAAAAATTTTTCTGTAACTTCTTCTTCTTATTCCCACTATTTAACTTTCGAGGTATTATAATAACTATCTCCAAGAACTTCTAACTAAATAAAGAATGAATAACTAAAATAAAAGATTTCTCTGAATGCAAGCAGGTCTCACCAAAAGCTAAAAGAGAATAGATCTTCAAAATGCTCCTGTTGAGGATCTCTAACACAAAGTATTTGCATCATGAAAAAATGCAACATCAAATGATGTCAGTATATAAAATGTATGGGATGTAAAATAGTTAAAAGAAAATATACTCAAATGGTAGATCAATGGATTAAGTGTTGAAATAATTCAACTCAATAAGGCATGTAATTATGAGAATGATACAATGCTTTGCAAAATCTGATAAATAAGTGCAGCTTAGAAAAATAATAATGCTTAATTATTGGAGAGTTTCTCTAACCTACAATCATCACTTATGAGCAACTGATGATACAATAAGCTATTGCCATTATCACAGTCATCCAATATCTAGCCAGAGTAAGGGCTACCACATCAATTCATGTATCTATATATAGAAAGTCCTTCCACAATTTTATCCTACACTGGTTACATAGTTTATGACATTTGAATTGTCTAAATGTTTGTCCAAATTGATGCTCAATACTACTCTAAAAAGAACGCACTATGCTCATATATGTCAAGTGGGTAAAATATGCAAAGTCATCTTGTCTAGTCTCCTCGGAATTTACTCAGAAAGGCTAAACTCTTATCAACTCTTCATGCTCTTTCATTTTAATTAAAAAACTTTTAACTTTACTTACATCTCATCAAAACTCTTTTCTCCAAAACATCATTTATGCTCACCTACTGGATCTCATCATTTATGCTCAGCTACGGACCGTAAGATATTCTACTACAAATTATGGAAGACTGGTCGTAGAAAATGGGCCGAGCTACTGGATTTGGAGTCCTGGGTCTACGGATACCCTTCTACGAGTCGTCTTATTTGATCGTAAAAAAAGTATTGAGACTTTGGTTTCTCAGAACTTTTATTATATACAAACACAAGCTATGGGTCATAGAATCTTCTACCATGCTCATAGAAAAAGTAGTGAAACTTTGAAGTGTTGATACTATGACTTCCACAAGGACTATCTATGGTCCGTAGAAACCCAGCTTTTACAGAGCTGAAATTCTTCTCTGAACATTTTGGGCTGATCTAATTTTTTGGTGTTACGCGGTGATTCTCGTTATATCAATTAATGTGCAAATGCAATATTAGATGTCATTATTATTCTTCTATTAGCAAAGTACATTGCTGCTTAAAAATTGAATTATTGATACTTACAGCATTTTCTAATGATTTACCTTTATCTTTGAGTTAACAAGTCAACCAACATGAATGGTCCCACTAAGCTTAATTAACAAACATAATTGGTCACATTGCACGGCAAATCAAGTACTGTACTACTTAATTAAGAACTTGCATCATTGTTTTTCCTTTGTAAGTAAAGATATAAATGACAAAAGGCTACATGTGTTATTAGGTAATTTGCAGTGGCTTACTTGGTGTAGTTGGTAGAAAATGATGGACAGCTGCTTATATTTTTTTTTCTTTACCATGACGTTGGATATACTCCTATCAGTTGTTTTATAGACAAACTGTAGTGCTTTTGGATAATATTGGTGACCATGCATAACCCTATACGCTTGATGCATATCATTTTCTTAACATCATACTCTCCCAGTATCTCTGTACTACCAAGATAACTATTAATAAAAAATTAGAGGAGAAAAGAAAGTAAGTGAAGACAAACTAGGCCAAAACCTTCATAAAAATATAATTGAAAGACAGTCAAAAATACACACATCTGAAAGATATGAGGATGTTGAGATAGCTAGATCTATGAACATACCAGAAAAGATAGATATAGGAACAAAGATATTCAAGATAAGGTGGAAGTAATCTCAGCAAAGAATAAAATAAGGAAAACGAGACTAATATATTTCACATGTGTGAATGTATATAGATCCTCCAGTGAGGAGCTGTGAGATTGGCTATGGTGGGTCTAATGAGATGTAGAAGAGGTAGAGATAGGTCAAAAAAGAAATGAGATTTGGATAGAATGCTAGTAGAACATGAATGACCATAGATACACATTGGAATATGGAGGTCGGGGATTAGAGTATAAGGCTAGTAGATAATTGAATGTTGTGCATCTAGTTTCTCTTATATCATATAGTTTTTTTTCCTCGAATTTATACCACTAGATAGAGAGTCTAGCGGTCTTTTATTAAAAATAAAAAAACTCTCACGGAAAAGTACAAGCAAAGGAGGCTAAGCCTTGCCTTACCAAATCCCATGAGGTATTAATTAAACCTTTACTAATTAACAAGCATGAAAAAAATAAGAATTAAATAAAATTAAATATCTTATGATCACCACAGAATTTGTTGTATAGTCAAACGTTGTTGTTGTTTTAATTTATTGTTGTTGTTGGTCATGAATATACCACATATTGTAGTTGAAATCAAAAACGAATAAGTAAATATTCAGATTGAAGTGCGAATATCTCATTCTCTTTGATGAAATTCAAGTTTCCTATGGTATAATCTAGAGCAATCCAACTTTAATTAATTGCTAATTTGAAGAGTACAAATGATGATGTCTCATAAAAACTATATAAAACTTTAAAAAAATTGTAAAATCATTTCTTCCTGGACCAGTATTTGTCAACTTAAGCAAAAAAATTTATCTTCTGGTTTATATATATGTGACTTGTGTGTAGTACATATCTCTGTACTCCATTCATAGGTGTCTATTTGTCAGCTACGTTGTTAGTATCCTTTTCTCACGTGAAAATAAAGATTTTTATAGGTAAAAATGATGATTTCTTGTAAACCAAAATATACAGAAAAAGTCTCATGATTCTTTAATTTGTCATTTAAAGTTGATATATCTCTTGCTTATAAAATTAACTTATATATATTTTTATATTATAAAAGTGATTCACATATATCCTATAATTATAGAAATGACTCACATATAATTTTTTTAATCCAAAGAAAGGTGAAAAAATTGATTTTAAATTTATTATTATAATCTTTTTAAAACAAAAAATCATATATAGATATATATGATCCTTCCAACAAAGTTCAAGTACATATTTGATCCTTTCCACACATGTAATAATTTTTTACTTTTTTTATTATCATTTTGAGTTTCTTGTTCTTATTTTGCGTTTTTCCCTTTCATTCTTTAGCATAAAATATGAGAAATAAAAAGATAAAAGTGTGAATGAAAAAAAGAAAACAATAAGAATAAAAATTTTATAACTAATTATTTTGCGGCTATACTGTAATTTAATTTTTGTATCTGTAGAAAAACTTTCGAGCATCTGTAATAGATTTTACAAGAAAATATAATTAAAAAAATAAATTTGACGATCAAAATAATAAATTCAAATTAGTTATCAAATTGAAAAAGTAAAAAAAATACATCTGGGCAGGTATATATACTCCTACATAACTTTTGATTTTTAATAAAATAAAAATAATGAATTTATCCGTTAGAAGAAAATGATATATATGAACCACTTATATAATATGAATATATGCAAACCCATTTTTATAATAAGAATATATCAATTCTAAATAATAAAATTATCGAATATATCACACTTTTTCTCCAAAAATATATAAAAAAAACAATTGGACAAAACTAGAAAGTATTTCTCCCTGGACCACTATTTGTCAATTTGCGCAACTTGACAATTTTTTATCTTATATAAAGAAAGCCAAATGACTTCTCATAATGTCACTTGTATCCCATCAGTAGCACTACTACCTTTGGGCACATTACTTATTTAAATAATAATAAAATACTAAAAATAAAAATAAAGTCTTCTTAATTGACAAAAATATACTTTATTTACACCATCGATCAAATTTACTTTGAAGTAAGAAATTAGTTACTGTTTTATCGTAGAAATTCAAGCTTGCTTGTGCTATTTCATCGTCAAAAATTAGGAATTATGCTGGAATCATACAACATTTGTTTGGCACCCAGATAGACTAGATTTTTTTTAGTTGAGTAGTTATAAATCTATTTTCCGTTACATGATATAATATAGAGATTGATGGAAGAAATTATGCATAGGCTTTCGAGCACAGAGTTTGGATGGCTAACTATGTTGCATTGCTATTAGGATAGAAATGTATTATGTGAATTATGATTAATCTGTGAGTAACAATGATAGCCTAGTTCTTAATTGTCCTTAATACTTCTTATTAAGATGATTGATGACTCTTGTCAAGTTTATGTCTAAAAGAACTGTTGAGCTATTGTATTGTTGCGTCCTAGGATTTGTAATAATCAAGGGGATCCAGTGTTTGATTATTGATAATGGATATATATACATGTAGGTGATAATTTAATATTCTATATGTGTGATATATGCATGTTAATTAATTCATAGTATTTCTTGCATAAATGGGAAAAAGGAAATGACGGCATAAGCTAATTGATAACCTATCACGATCTAATTGCATGTAATGAACCTATTACTTGAAACTTGGTCAGTTGTTCATTATTTATTGTGAATGTAATTATGATTGTGATTATGGATCGGGTGTCACGTTCCAATATATTATTGGATCGAGTGTCATGTTCTGACACATTATTATTGAGCTAGATATCACGTTCTGACACATTATTAGATTAGGTGTCACATTCCCACACACTAACTATTGGATCAGATGTCATGTTCTGACACACTAATAGTTTGTGTGTGGATTCCATGAGAGTACCATTGTTATTAACTATAAATTAAGGATGGCAAAATACACCCAACTCGACCCAACCCGGAGAGATATGAATGGGCTGGGTCATAGAAAAAATAAATATGGGTCATATTGAGTTGAACCCAAATAAACCCAATAAATATTGGTTTAAGTTGGCGTAACCCAACAGGTTGAGATCCAACCCAATCTAACGGGTTAAAACTCTGGGTCTTCAAAATCAGTTGAGAGAACAACGGAGGATGGAAGAACAACTATTCTTTGAAGCTAATCATTTCAGTGTGAACAGAGTAAGCCTGAGCAAGCTGAGTTTGAGCAGAAAATTCTCCTTTTTTCTCAAAATAAGGAATCAATTCCTTGCTCTAACGATTTCTCCTCTTTTTTGATAAGTTTCTTTCAAATGATTTCTCTTCTTCTCTTCTAGTAAGTTTCTTTATCAAGAGTTTTTTTGGTCAATATTCGGAGTTCAGAAGCTCGGATCAAAAATTTGACAATTTCAATTATTTCGAATGGTCAAACTAACACTAAAAATGACCTCGTAGTAATTTTTGGAGTATCTAAGGGCAGCTTTGGTATTTTAAGTTTTAAACTTGTTTATTGGAGTTGAATTGGTAATTGTGTCAAGGAGACCTCGAAATCAAATTGTGATTATTCTGTTGAGTCTAGATCACCATTTTGGTACGGATACATGTCTGGTTTATAAATTTGGAGTCCGAATGAATTCCGAGGGTCCATTTCGAGTTCCGAACTTAGATAAAAAAAAATTGGTTCTAGTGCAACCCATTTTCTTCTCCCCATTCGTGGAGGTCTGGGTGACGTGACACTCCACGTTCGTGGGGGTTCGATCCACATTCGCGGAGGTTGCCTTGTTCCTTATATGCGTTCGCAGATGAATGTCTGCATTCGCGGAGGTCTTTTTAGATCTGAACAGTGCTTAATCCGAGTAACTGCAGGTCTCGACGTACAGGATAGA
>DF359538.1:53063-65568 GCA_000787875.1 Solanum virginianum
TTAGATCTGAACAGTGCTTAATCCGAGTAACACCATTTTTACTCCATTTTCAATATTTCAAACTCTTAAGACGATTTTTGGCGAATATTTTTGGGGAAATCCTTTGGGAAAGTGTTTCTATCATCATTTTAATTAGTTTAATTTTCATGAATTTTATCTTGATTTTGTCTTGAATTTCATGATTTTGAATACCAAAAATTATTGGGGATTTTTTTTCTATAAATTGAAAACTTTAATTGGTGATTTCTCCCTCAATCTGAGCTAAATTTTAGTGGAATTTTTACCCATGAACTCCTTGTCTTGCGTATATTCATAATTTCAAGTCAATTTTCAGATTCAGGGAGTTTGAATTTTTACCCTAATTTTGATCGTTTTGCCCTTTTCACCCGATTCGATTGATTTTAGTGTCTTTAGATTCGTTATATAACCGTGACGCTATATTTGATTAGATTGTGATGTTTTGGGCGCAAATTTGAGGAAAAAGCTCTGGTTTCTACTTGATTCGGCTACTAGTTGAGGCAAGTGGAATCCTAAACCTTGTTAAGCTTATTTGAACATTATATTTCCTTTCTTTATGACTTGAGATGATTGAATACTTATGGTTGATTGAGTAGTTTGCTAAATTGTGGGTTTCATTTATGACTTGGAAGTGACCTACTGAGATTGATAATTGTGTACTCGTGCTTTGATTTTGGGAATCTTATATGATATGATAATAGTGTTATGTTGACTTAATATGTGTATATATATATATTATGGTTGAGTTTCACTTGTGGGCCGAAGAAGTTGATATATGGTTGAAACAGATTGTTATTATGCCTTATTGATTGGATATTTGACTTGAGAAGATGTATTTATAATGACGTGGACTCTCATTTGCACTCATCTTCATCATTCATATATATGTTCTTTATGTGCATTTGTGATTGAGTACCACTGATAAAATGATGATGAGAAATAGAGATTGGGCCACACGTCCATGGCGGTAAGATACTAAAAGAGAAATAGGGATAGGACCACACGTCCGTGGCGGAAAACACTGAAAGAAAAATAGAGATCAGGTCACACGTCCGTTGCGGAGACAATGATATGAGACATTGATATACTGGGATTGGGCCTCACAGCTGGGGCAGGTACAGGGACAGATATGGCCCCATGGGTTTCGAACTGATTATATCAGTAGATGTGTATTGTAGGACAGACATCCATCACGATACTTGACATTGCATTTCATCATTTTATGCCATTTCCATTCCATATCATACCATATTATCTTGTATATGTGATTTGATTTTGTTATTGTAAATGAACTATGTGATGATTATACTTGAGCTACACTTGTTGAATAATGACAACTATTTGAAAATATATATTATATGACTGAGTTGTATACTTCGAGATATATTGGCGGCATTACTGAACTATATTCAGAGGTATCTATTGGAAGGTATATATATATATAGATCCTCTTGTTGAGTGTCTGTTGTCTTTGGTACTCACTCTTGCTTTTACACATGTGTGTAAATTGTGAGCTCGATTTTACTTGAGTTAGCTTCCATTCTTGCAGACCGAGCTCCTTAGATTTTCGAGAGGTAGCGGCTTGTCCATTTTGGCAGAATCTCGGAGTTCCTTTATATTATCTTACGTTCTATTTGAGAACTGAGACACAGACTTGTATTTACCTTATGTTGTACTCAATGTTAGAGGTTTGTACATGTGACACCAGTGTTGGAATGATTTTATAGACTTGATATTTTAGTGTTTATCCTTATTCAGTCTTTATCTGTTTCGCTTTAGTTTTATTATTGAATTGGTCAGGTTTAGCTAACTTGTCTTGGTGGGTGAGGCATGCGCCATCACGCCCATTTTTGGATTGTGACAGTGTCAATTCACTATTATATTTCTATTATCAATGTAATCAAATGTATTTGTTCATTGACAAACTTTTGTATCAACATATTCAATTGTATCAATGTGTTCAACTTATACGTTATATCAACATATTCAAGTGTATCAGTTCATCGTTATTCTTTTTGTACTAGTGTATTCAATTGTATAGTTTCTTGTTATACATTTGTATATATATGATTTTTCTATTAAAAGGCAAGTATCAAATATACTTCAACATTTATAAAGCACTTAAATAGTTAGATATTTGTATTAGAATTTGTATATTGTACTTTTTGTATTTGTATAAAAAGACAAGTATGAAAAATATGTATTTTGTATCTTCTGTATTTTTTATACCTTTTAACAGTTAGAATTTTCATATTGTATTTGAAACTAACTATTAGATAATATTCATATGCATTTTGTATTTAGATACATGAAGAAACTTGATCAATTTTACAAACAAAAATGAATGCAATAACAAGTTTGGCTTAAATAAAAATAATTAAATCAAACGTAAATAAATATAACATGAGATTTTAATGCATTATGTATTCAAAAAAAATTGACAATTTTATGAAAAAAATTTTTTAACCAAATTTAGTAATTTCTTGCATACAAATAATCATAAATGAATAAAATAAAAAATTTGAACACACACGTAGTAGTATTGAATATAAAAAAAATGGTCAATATTTATGATCACATATGAATACAAAAACACGTTATACAAATAATTAATACAATCAGATACAAAAAAATTGATAGCATTTAAATACAAATGACTCATAACGAATACAATGATAACACATAATAAATACAAGAAATATGATAGATTTTATATTTAATTTTAAATTCTCTAGAATAATGATGAGTAACACACACACACTTGCGAGTCCAATTTAAAACAAAATTATTTTTAGGAGGTGATTTATTCTATTACTATATTACAAAAGATCTAATTTATAGTATGAGTATTTTTAAGGAGCGATTTATTCTACTACCATATTAGAAAAGATCTCTTACTCCTTTTACTCAATTTAGTTAATATGTATTTATATATTTATAGGAAAATCATTGAAAAATACAATGGATACAACAGATAGCCAACCAAAAATGTAGTTGTGAATATTGAAACTATAGTCAAGGAGCAATAATAGGGCTTATAGTTTGCTTTTCTTGAAAATTTTTCAATAATTTATAGCCACATAAATAATCAAGCAAAATTTTAGACCGTAAGTTTCAAAAATATTTCTTTCCAGAAGAGGAACCTTGGAGTAACTGATAAAGTTGTTGTCATGTGACCAGGAGGTCACGGGGTTCAAGCCTTAGAAACTAACTTTTATAAAAATGCAAGGTAAGACTGCATACAATAGATCCTTGTGGTCAGACCCTTCCTCGTACCCTACGCATAGTGAAAGATTTAATGTACCAGACTTGTCCCTTTTTTTATTTTGTAAAATTCATTCGTATTGTTCAAATTAGCAATTAATGAGATGTAAAGGTGATAAAAGGATAATTTAGACAAATACTCTTAATTTATTAAGGCTATTTAAGTATCTCAAGGGATATCCTAAAATATTTGAAGGCATATAATAATATGTATTAGGGATGGAACTATCTTATGGTCAGAGGGTTTATTTGAACCTCTTTTAATAGAAAAATTATATTATTTATACATGATTAATTCTTATGTCTACTTCTTCATATTTTAAAATCCCATGATAAAATCCGTGACTCCACCACTCTATATTATTTCTTAGAAGTAACAAATGCAATAACATATGTATTATATTTGTCCCGTACTAGTACAAATGCATACAAAAAAGTAGTACTATATCAAAATCACTAAAGAAACATTATTGTACAAGGTAAAACATTATATTATAACTAGAATTCAAAATCAATTTCCCAAAATCAGTTGTGTTGTAGCCTATAAGTTGGAATAGCCATCAAATGATTTGCTCTTCCAGTAACTATACCAAAGTGTTCAGCCATGTCCAAATCCTTAGGGTTCATGTTATTTGGGAGCTTCCAATCAAAGCAATGAACCAATTGTGCCACCACAAGACGAACAATAATTAAGGCCAATTGCATCCCGGGGCAACTTCTTCTGCCAGACCCAAATGGTAAAAGTTGAAAATCACGTCCACGAACATCAACATTACTTTCAAGAAACCTCTCTGGCAAAAACTTGTCTGCTTCACTCCAATAATTAGGATCCCTATGAATAGTGTATGCATTGACAATGACTTGTGATCCTTTTTTAATATAAAAATCATCAACCACACAATCTTCTATAGCTTCATGAAGTAGTAATGGGGCTGCAGCATGTAGCCTAAATGACTCTTTAAATACCATGTTTAAGTATGTTAAGTTTTCTAAGTCTGATTCTTCCACCATTCTATTTAGGCCTACTACTTCTTCCAACTCTTTTTGGAGTTTCTCCATTATGTCTGGATTCCTTAGAAGCTCTGAGAGCATCCATTCAATTGAACTTGATGATGTATCTATTGATGCCACAAGCATGTCCTGAATTTTTAAAAAAATGATTAAAAATTATTCTATGCATAACAATAATTTGGTTATGATGAATCATCTAGATAACATTAAGTCATTTAGAGTAAGATAATATAAAATATTGACTCTAATTAATTTTCCATGTGACGTGTCGTTGGTTGATTGCTAAAGCTAGTACGAACTAAGCAGCAAGTATTAATCTCCTTTTTTTCAGTTTACCAACCTGACACCTTTTTTTTTATTTCGAAAAAAATTGTCATCTTAAATATAATTAAAAATGAAATAATTTATAACCATATATATATATCTAATTATATTTTCTGTTTTAAAAAGAATGATCTATAAAATTTTAATTTTATAAGTGTAAATTGATGTCAAATATACCAAAATACTCTTTAATCTTATGGACTTAAACATACTACATGAAAAGTTGAAATTAAAATATTGAAGGACATTTTTCTTTTAACAAAATAAAAAGAAGAAAGGTTATTCTTTTTTAAAGAAAGAGAGTCTTGTTTTATGTTACAAAATTCAAAACTCCTTTTTTTTTTCTTAAATATCGAAGATCAAGTCAAATAATGTCATATAAAATAAGATGGAGGTCATAACATTCCTTTCTTAGGGCAGTCATAAAAATTTGACAGCTCTCCATATTTGGAAACAACTTAATTAACTTCAAACTTTCTCTGTTTACTCTTAATTAGACGATAGAAATATTATTTGACTTATTTTTGACATACGTACCAACACGACAGCTTTGACATGTCTCCTGTCAAACTGGAACTCTGCTTCACCAGATTGCATAAGAGCCATCATAGTGTCTACAAAATCCTTGTTTTTATTGTGGTCCTTTGAATAGACATGTTCATCAATAATCTTCTCCACAAATTCATCAAACACCTTAGCAGTATCCTTCAATCGACGCGTGAGTCCTTGGAGGTCAATAACACCAAGAAAAGGGAAAAAATCACCAAGATTTGGTGTTGCAGCCAGATGTGTAACCTCTTGAACTAAAGATTTAAAACCCCTTTTGTCCAAATCTGCATCTGTGAATTTTTTCCCAAATACCATCAAGCAACTCAAGTTGGCACTCAACGTCGACACTTGAGCACTAAGATCAACTTCAACCTGACCCTGACCCTGACCTCGACCTGTTTCTTTGATAGATTTGATCATAAGGGCCGTTTCTTCATTTCTAATGGTTCGATATGAGTTGATCTTCATGTTACTCAACAAATGAACCGTGCACAATTTTCTCATGTTACGCCAATATGCGCCATACTTTGAGAAGATTAAATTCCTTTGGCCATACGATATGTATTGAGCGGTCTCGTTATGAGGCCTACTAGCAAAAACATGATCATAAGTTTTGAGGATTTTTTCAGCTGATTCAGGGGAAGCTATGACATAAGTTGGCACTAATCCAAATTTTAGGTACATAATAGGACCATATTTGAGGGACATTTTGTGTAAATCATGAGTAAGATTATCACCTAAAAGATGGAGATGTCCTAATATTGGAATCCCTTTTGGACCAGGAGGAAGTTTTTTCTTGTTCTTGGTGTTTAGTAACTCATAGAATATGAACAATACAATAAGTGACAAAATCAATGTTGCCCACATAAAAGCCATGGCAAAAATATAATAATATATAGTTGCTCATATGATTTAGGGGATAGAGAGTTTGTATAAGTAGCAATAAGAGAGCCCATATTTATACTAAATCATGAGAATGACGGCCGTCAATAGCTTACCTACTAATTTATTGTGAAAAAAGAAAAGTCTATACAATTTTACAAGTAGCATATATGCTGGTAAACTATAATATAATCGTGTCAAAATATTATTGTTATTATTTTGAATGGTTTGTCATTACAAGAAAATGCATAAATAAAGTAACAAATCTTTTATGTAAGTACTAGATAAACAACGGATCCAATATATATTACTCTATCACTTTATTTCAATTTATGCGACACAGGTGGAATATGAAGAGTCAATCAATTTTTTTTATATGGTTTTTGCAGATTAGACCTGAAGTAGTTAATAATTATGATTTATAGTAATTTTTATGTCATTTTTAAATAATATGTGCTACTCTTTTGTACCAATTTATATATGACACAGATGAAATTTGGAGAGAAAACTAATTTTTTTTGAAATATTTTAAAATTTTAATTATTATAATTTCTAATATATTTACGTAATTTTCAAATAATGTATATTATTTTCACTGTCTCAATTTATATGACGCTGATATAATTTTAAGACTTTACCAAAATTTTTATAAATTTTTTAAATATTTAAAATTGTTATATAATTTACCGTCCTCCTTATATAATTTTTAAATATGCAATCAAATATTTTAAGATGTTAATCATTGTGATTTACGGCAATTTTAATTTAATTTTTCTTTTGGTTGTGTTTGCTATCAAAATAATGTCATTGGACAATTTGTTCAATGTGCAGCAGATGTCCTACTAGACGTGTTATTTTGTAAGGAAATGTTTGGTCAAACGCAAACAAAAAGACGTTTGACATTGAATAAATAAAATAATTATTTTTATTAGAGAAATTGTGTAAATGTAAAACTTTTGGGGATTGTAATTTGTAAAAGGAAATATTAGTTACGCTGAAGGTCGGTTTTATCAAGTAATTGTTAACAACCACCACAATAATATTATATATTTTGCTTTAATACGTAGTTGTCACTTTTGAGTCACAAATGACGTTCTTTTTTTATATTATTATTTGTTAAAAACAATTCCTCGTTTTATCAGTGGTACTAGTCACAACATGAGTGCTCTCATCCTAATAATATCATACGTTAAATTAAAAGTTGAACATTTTCTCGTGACGTGCATGACAAATAAAATATATTGTAATAAGAATATTAAATCGTTAGTATGAAAACATTCTCTTTTTCCAAGTGAAATTGATTCAGAGAAGCTTCCATATCTTTAAATTAAGTTAGTTAAAGCAAAAATTAAAGTAATACATATATTCCAGGATAAAATTAGTAATTCCTAAAATAGGTATCCTAATTAATATTTCTTTAAGAAGCATATAAAAGAGAATTACTAGAGATAATTTGAGACAGAGAGAGAAGATAATTGATGTAGAGAAGGAAACACATTTTAAAAAAAAGTATTTATTTACTTTACTCATTTTGTCCTGTCCTTATTAAATTAATTAGTATATGTGTCTGCGTATTGCGTAATTAATATAAAGAAAATTATTTATTTGAATATATTTTAATTTTAATTATTTTAATAAAATTATTATTGTAATATTGCTTCTCCAATAAGAAAAAAAGCCCCAGGTAGTAATCACACATGGAATAAAAATTTGACATGTTCACGTAAGCGCTACATTCGAAATTAAATGCAGTAATTATTTTTTTCTGTGTAGATAGGGGACTTTTGGGGTAAATACAAATGGGCCCCTAAATTAGGTGGACTCTTTTTATCAATCAATAATATGTAAAAAAAAATCCTTCATTTTTACTTATTTTTTGTTGACTTAATATAGAGATTAGAATTATTCAAAATTAATTATTCGAATTGAAAAAATTGGCAATTCAATAATAATTAAATAATTATATTTATACTATTTGATATATAAAGTTCTTGATAAGTTTCATACTTTTATTTTTTTACTGTCTCAAATTCTCATTTACTCTACAATGTAATAGTGTTTGATTTTGAGCAAAATGCAATATGTAAAGGTCCGTATATGGATCATTTGATTTGTCATCTTATTTCTAAGTAATTTTAAATAAAGAAATTTTTTTTCCAAATCTTAACAGTTAAAGCGATAAACGAAGCAATAACGATCAATAACCGATAAATCAATATCTTAATGGTTCTATAATAGTTTAGCATATCTACAAATCGATAATCGATAAGTAAAATTGATAAATTTCAAAATCGAATCGAACCGATTGATATGTGGTCCTAATAGAAATTAAGAAGTAGTAAATAATAAAAATAATTTTATTAAATCACTCTTTGAATATAACAAAATATAATAGAAAAATAACTATAATTGATGATAAGAGTAAATTAAAAATCAAGTATAAGATTATCTCTTAATTTCATAAAGTAAATAAATATTATTAGACATTTTAAAATAATATAATAAACAAGTAAAAATAAATCGAAGAGTATAAATTTGTAGGAGTAAATTTTTTTAACTTTGAAATATTGGTTATTTTTTCGTTAACTACTCACAATAGACATTTACTTTTGACATTTTTCAAAAATGTTAGAAAACGTTTCCCACCTTTTTTGACTCAATAGTTTTCTTTTTTATTTTGCTAATATGCTCTTTCTCCTCATTATTTTCTCCTTTACCTTTAGATATTTTTATATATAATAAGTTGCTTATTTGAGTAGTTTAGAATTATTGTATCTGTTTTAATTATTTTAAATAGGCAGTTGAAACAGACAATTGCTGCTTATCTTGATGGTTCAAGCCTGACATCTTAAATTTAACATTTCGATATTGAACCTCAATAAAAATATCTATTGGACTCGTATAACACATGGTCTTCAAAAACTAGTCCTTATATATAAAGTTAGTAAAAAAAAAAACTTTTTTACCTTCTCCATATTTCAATTGGTCAAAGATAAAATGTCCATTGAGTTTTATTATGTTCTAACAAAAAAGAGTAAAAAAATATTATGAGTGTTTCAAGTATTTCAAACTTTGAGACAAATATTTCAAAGTATTAAGTGCAAGATATTTTGAAATTAAGTCTACAAAATTTTGATTTACATCATTTCAACTTTCGAGATTTATTTTTAAAATTTTATTTTGTATCTTTTTTTATTTTTTTGTTATTGTATTGTAGGTAGCTTTTGATTACTTTTGTGAAAATTTAAACATGTCAATTAAAAAAATATGAATACAACGGGTCGAAACTCAAAAGAAAGATAAAAATTGAAAATTTAATAAAATCTCAAAATTAAGCCCTTGATAATTTTAACAAATTATGAAATTTCTTTTTAAAAATACTGAAGAATCTACACATATAGAAGAGTATTCTCTAAATAAACAATACACTAACTTTGTTGAACTACATGATGACAAAATTCAAGAAGAAAAATATGAAATTAGTGAGAACTTAGATGTAGATTCTCAAGAAAATAAAAAACCTTCAAAGGAGTTAAATAATTTCGTTTCAAAAAATATATTGATCCCTGTCAATGGACTAAGATTGATACAATATTGAGAGATTTATTAGTAGAAACTAGAAAGGGACCAATAAAAACTAATGATATAGATTTTTCAAAGGACAAATTGTTAAAGGCATTTTTTAATACATATAATTTTCAAAAATCAGCAAATGAGGAAAGATATGAACGAAGATGGTTAGTTTATTCTAAAGATTTGGATAAAGTTTTATTGTTGTTGCAAGTTGTCCAAATAAAGTCTATTCAAACATGAAATCACAATAAGAATATTATAACACCGACACCCAATTTATTGATTTTGAACACCGAATTTGAAATGATTTAAAATTTTATTTTTGAAAAATCAGCGGTAAATTTGAAAATAAATACATAAGTATGTTATCCAAAAAATTTGAAAATTAATGGAGAAAATTATTTCAAAAATGGAGTTGAAATCAGTCCATAATCATCAATTTATCAAACAATTCATATTCATGAGAAAATTCATAAAATTTAAAGTTCAAAATCAAGAATTAAAGGCTACAATTATGAAATGATTAATAAAAAGGAAGATTCCAAGTCAAAATTACTTATCCAGTAATTTTATCTTGAAAAACTCTTTAAATTCACCGCCCAAGAGTCTCAAAACTCAAAAAAAATGGAGAAGAAACCATGAAATAAGACCCGAAAGATCTCGTTATAAAAATTCATGATGCATGAAATGCAAATAATGCTTATATATATAGTGGAGATATAGACATACCCGAAAGATCTCGTACGATTTTGCTAAAGTAGCTTGAGGATTAGTTTTGTGATATCCGAAAAATAGGCACATAGCGATCTGGGCCACTTTCATGGACGTCGCAACAGTGGACCCTCGTCTGCTTAAGCAAACCCTACAACAAAAGGGAGACCATTGCTTAAGCGATCAGGCCATCACTAAAGCATGCACTAGTTAATTTAGAAATCAAGTGTTGTTTTTGCAGGGTCTCCAGGCACCAAAAATTAGCAAAATAATTCAACCAACACAAGCTTTGAATCGACCCTTAAAATTCGTTCAGAATCTATTCACACTAATTGTATATGTTATCTTACTAAATTTGATATTCTGGGCTTAATAAAATTATTAGATCATAAATTTTAGTTCTCATAGACCTAGAATCTGTTTAATCACAACTTGACTAACTTAAAGCTCGAAAAGATCAAAACATATTTGGTATTCTTGAAAAAATAAGGAGAGAAGTACTAAAAACACCCTCGAACTTGGCACGAATTATTTGTTTTGTCCCTAAACTATTGATAGGCTTAAGCAAACTCCATAAAAAGTGATCCAATCGGTTAAGCAAATGAGCCTCTGCTAAAGCAATAGTTGGTTTAGCGACCAAGCCATTGTTTTTGTTGGACTTGCAAGCACTAGAATTTAGCAAAATAATTCGACCAAACACAAGAGCTCTAAATTGACCCTCTTGTTTCGTTAGAACCTTATTCGCACAAATTATATATGTTGCCATACTAAGTTTGATGTTCCAAACTCAGTCGAATTACGAATTTGATGTCTCTTTGATCTAAAACTATTTAATCATAACTAAACTAACTTAAAGTTCGAAAAGATTAAATCATCCTTGAAACTCCAAAAAAAATAAAACAAAATTGTTCCTAGGACCAAAGTCAGGGCCTGAATATAATTAATGGAATCGTTGAAAATTCATTCAGAATGTTCAAACTTCAAATGTTGATCAAAGTCAACTCTTGATCCAAAATTAACTTTAATTTCCAACTTAAAATCTTAAATCCAGGAAAAAAATTCTAAAGCAGAATATGACGACACTCTTAGACCAAAGTCTACATTACAGAGCTGATGGAACTAACGAAATTCTATTCCAAGAATTGTAATTTCAGTTGATATCAAAAATCACTTTCAACTTAAGCATGCAAAACTCAAAAACTTCTAAATTTCTCAAGTTTTCAATAAAACTCCACAATCAAGCTCAAAATTAACCATGCATGACTCAAAGCAACAAATGAGAGGGGTAAATTTTTAAAAATTTCTTAAAAATAACCTTTGGGGTCACTACACCTCTATTAACTTGGCATACACCTTAAGAAAGAATAAATAATATGGTAGTATTTCTATATTATCCTTTGAATATGTTAATTTAGTCCTTTGAGAAATAATTTAGATATTAAATAATATATAATACTAACAAAGGTAAAATGGACACAAATGGGTAAATAATTCATCGATTTTTTAAACTGGACAAATATTATTGGACATCTATTTTAAGTATAATGGACAAGTAAAAATGGATTGAGAGAGTGTTATTTTAACTAAATTAGCCGACCTCCATGTCATGACCCGAACCTAGGGTCTAGGAGTGGCATGGGGAATAGGAACCCGAGAGTCCCCAAATAAGCCTCAAAGTATCCTAATTCACATCATCGGTTCGGAAGCGTATTCAAAAAGTAAACACATAGTTTTAAGGGATGGGAAAGTAGGACTCACGCTAGGGGATATCATAGAAAAGGGAGTTAACATGGATTCACACAACACGTGGCACATAAAGATTAAGAGGCGGGTTTGTATGTCTCACTCTATGGGGACAATTCGAGAACGTAGGATCTTCCATATTTCCATATCAAACATACATAAATATCATAATCCTCATAACAAATCCATTTTAGCCATATCCAATAGATATCCATAACTATAAGCTTCAAATACAACATATAACAGATAAATTTGACAAGAGTCTACAAGATGTCCAACAATGCCTCTATTCATAAGATGGGACGGGGACCAAGACATGTCCCCAAGCTCACCCTCAAAGTATAGATAACATAAACAAAAGCAACATAAGGTAGAGGAATGGTGGCTTGTCTTTGGAAGATAGGACTCACCACAACAAATGTCTCAAAAT
>DF359537.1:4419-19289 GCA_000787875.1 Solanum virginianum
CATGATGTGTGGCTGATAATGTGCATTATAGAATACAATTATACATGACCACCTAGATCTAAAGGTCAGCTACCCTTACGCTTCCTTCGAACATACGGACAATCCTTTAGCTTGTGACCCACTTTACTACACCCATAACAAGCATTGGTCTTCCTCAAGCATGGGCCACCATGATACTTCCCATACCTTTGACACTTGGGATTAGTCATCCCACCATCATCTCCTTTACTCTTATCGCAACTACGGGGCTAGTCCTTCGTCTTATGCCCTACTTTCCCACAATTAAAACAAGTGTTGTTATCCTTCAAACATTTACCTCTATGAACCTAACCATATGTTAGACACATAGCATCAATTTTACCCTTGAGACTTTAGAATTTACCTATATTACGGGCCCTCTTGGCCTCACTACCTCCTCTCTAACCACTTGAAGTCTTGGGAGAACCCATTTGATGGTTGAGTTAAGTTGCCAATGTTGTCACCGCTTTGAACCTTCGCATTTGATATATCACCATCTTAAGTAGCTTAAGACATATCCTGAAATGTAATGACTAGAGGGTTAGCAATAAGGTCTAGAGGATCTATCTCTATCGTATGACATCGATCATGAAGAAGTGAAACATTTCCTAGAATGCCTCATAGCCTCCTACTCATAGTTATGGTGCATAATAAAACCATGAATAAGACTCTAATCGATATGGTGTGTTGGACTCCAAGGATCTAACAACCTAGTGCTCTAATACAAAATTTGTTATGACCCAAGCCTAGAGCCACAATGGGGAACCCAAAGGAACCTCAAATAAGCCTCTTAACTTGTCATTACATATCCTTGATTGCAAAAGCATATAAAAGACATATAGAATAAGGATAGGGGCAATGGGTCTAAGAGAAAGCTTGCATAAACGTCATAATCAAGAGACAAGAGTCAAAGCTCATACATAGATACACAACATGCCCAACAAGCACCTCTAATACATAGACAGAGCAGGTGCCGAAACAAAGCTACCGGGCTAACCCTCATAGTCAAATAGAACATAAAAAAGTGTCTTAATATATAAATAATAGCAATATAGACTAAGGTCCCTGAAGTGGAGGACTCAAAGGTCCCCGAAGTGGAGGACTCACCAACTAGCTTTGAGTAAAATAGATCTAGCCATGTGGAGGAGGAGGATGATCAAATTGAGTACCAGTCCCTACATGGTGATATCATGTAGGCAAGAGTATGTGTTAGTTCATTTGAATATACTAAGTATGTGGGGTGCAATACAACAATAGATAGCCATCATACCTAAAATGCATGCATTAGATAATAGGCATAGTATAACAATACGGCATGTATGATCAATCCATAAGGAAAACATGCTTTCAGTAACTCATGCTCATATAAGATATCATATGTGAAGAAGAGACCAAGCTAGAATCCCAACTATGGTTGGGAGATGTCATTCACACCTGGACACCTTAGTGGCAAGGTACAACAACCCTCACATGGTTGATGCCATTCACACCTAGACACCCTGGTGGCAAGGTACAACAACCCTCACATGGTTGATGTCATTCATACTTGGACACCCTGGTGGCAAGGTACGTATCCCTCACATGGTTATCCAGGCTCCAATACCCTCACCTTGGGGTGTGAAATGGGGGTAAAATACCATACAATTTAGAGATAAAATCATGCAAGAAAATATGTTATAAATACATCAATCAACACCTTGCCAAACCCCCAAGACACTCACATCAAAATCCCTCATCCAACATAGATCCAAGATCTAGAGCTCAAAACATGCTAAAACAACCATACTTTCATGAACTAAAATCACTGTGCAGTAAATTTCTCAATATACAAGACTCACTTGTAAAATCAACTTTAAATTATACAACATTAGTAAAAATAAGGTTTAGGCACTATGGGTGGAAGGACCCAATGGTTCAACACCACATACCTTGACTTTGGAGAAGCCTTGAAGAAGATTGAAAATGGAGACTTGAAGCTTGAGTGAGATCCTTGATGAAATCCTTAATATTGGTCTTGAGTTTAGGACTTGAATTTAGGAGTAAATATTAGTCTCAAGTGTTTTAGTGAGTATTAGGGAATGTTTAGGGTTATATGAGGGTGAAATAAGGCTAAATTTAGGTATTTTCATGCATGAGAGGGTTTAGGCCTAAGGCTTAAAGCCTTGGACCCGAAATAGGAAATTGGCCAAAATAACACTGGGGTGCGTCGTGGCCCAGATGCGGATCCCCACTGTTCTCAGCTCAGTTGAAAAATTTATAATTTGATTCGGTTGCTCTAAAATCGAGGTTAGACCTTTTCCCCCCTAATTTGGATTCCCTGAACACGAATATGAAGTTAGATTTTTGAAATAAAAAATAAATTTTTAGATATATGGAAAATAATATACTGGGTACTTTCGAGACACGTTTTTAGGCACTTTTTGGCGTCGTTTCAATCCTCTAATACTTGAATGGTCCTTTAGAACTAGTCATTGGTTTGGGGATGAAAAGTTGTACTCAAATTCAAATCTGTACCAAGCCACTGATGTAAAGGCCCCCAAAAAATGAAAAGTAAACAATGACCCTTGATCTGACACACTGGACATCAAGACTCCATGAAGTCTCAAAATCTAACTTATATAAAGTTGGGCCAGTCTCTCATCTATATATTTCACTTTGACTAGAATAAAGTGTGCAGATTTGGTCATTCATTCCATCACTATCTAAATAGAATCGAATCCCCCAGTAGTATGGATAAGTGATGTTACTCAACCAGACTACTCAAAGGCAGAAGGGGCAGTTGTCATCTGCATAATAACCCAACTTTAAAGGTTGGGGTCAATCCCACGGAGAATCATTTTTCAAGGCAGAAGTGACTCATTAGACCAAGTAATTGTAGGATCTGAGGGGTTGCAATAATTAGAATAATGTTTAGCTAACAAGTTCTAATTATTGAATTAGGCAACTGTCAAGGGAACATGTTAGGGATATGCAAACATGGGCAATAATCTAACAAATGGGTCTAGATGCTTGACAACATGAGCTGATGTTGAGTAAATAAGCTATGTTTCTTGTAGCCCAAATCACCTATGATATATGGGTGTTTCGCATGAATCATCTAAGATATCACACGCAAACAGCTGAGGACACGCTTGGCCTAAAAAGTCGAGAAAAACACCTACTACGTTGGCCATTGTATCCATAAATGTGGATATCAACTGAAACTCCATAAGTATTTTGGCCATTATATCCATTCCATTCCCTAATAATCCCAGCTACTTAACAATGAAAGATCTAAAACAAAACTCTAGTTTTGCAACCTTGAAATTTATATATTAAGCTTATGAATGTATATGAATTCACCCAAATCAACTACAAATATGTCAAGACATCACAAAACCAGTGAGTAAATTAATGAACCATATCTAAAGCATAACCCTAACAAGGGGTTTTAGCCACACATGCTAGAAATTAAGGATTGATTATCAAACACTGTAGCAGAAGTCATAGGTAACAACATTAAGTATAAATCAGTGGTTATCACCAGCTAATCCTCTCCAATTTGATGCCCAAATGCTTTAAAACCCTAGTCTCTCTTGTACTTTAAGAAGAAGGTTCTATGCACTACTATAATAGTGTAATTGTTCTGATAAGGAATGAACAAATGATGTGCAATTTCCTTTCTAAAATTGCTTATATACTATGTGCAAAAAGTATGAAAGTTTGTGCTATGAAATCCCATTTGGCGATCAAGGCTGACCATCCCCGAGCACTCCGGCAATGCACTGAATGTGCGCTTAACTGCTTTCTTGTGCATCTTTTTGAGGCTTCTTACAGTGCTACATAGGAAATGATTTTTTGCTCCATCTATCTTATTTGGTGATGCACCAAAATATTCTTCATATTGTCTTTCTATCAGTGTTTTGGGGAATTGGGTGCTGCAACTTAGGCGATCACTTATACTTTAACGTATCGTCGAGTATGCTTTGCAACAATGATCTTCACCGCACTCTTTGCTTGACCTGGAACCTTTTTTTTTGAATAGTTAGGTGATCTCCTTGAGAAATTGGTGGATCACCGAGGATGTCGGTGACACCACTTTTCACCCCCCCTTTCAGTACTTTTGCTCACTTTCTAAGATTCCACCAAGACTTGCCCTGTCGTGCACTTTTAACTCCATTTCCTGTCATGGCACATTCATATTTCTTAGCAAGTGGAATTATTAGCACACTAAGGGCAATATTTCTTTGTAATTCAACCACAAAATGAGTCTGAAATATGGACCCATCAACACCCCAACTTAAGCCTTTGCTTGCCTTCAAGCAAATCAAATATCAATCTATCTAGGTCAGAGCTTGCAAATAGGTCCACAGGGAGAAAAACATATATTTTCACCTTTTTCATCCTTTCTCAAACTTCTACAAACAACTTACATGACCTTGAAGTCTCGAAAGATGACTAAGGAGTAATCAAAACATGTTTATGCTCATAATTGCTCATGTAGCTGCAAATCACTGCCTTAAAACATCACCATTTTCCCTCACACCAAAGAAGATCCTGAACATACAAGATTATGCCATTGATTTATAGAGGATCTCTTCAACTCTCGCTCTCCTAAATAAGAATAGCAAGTAAGCTTCAACATATAGGTTTTCCTTTATTTTCAAGCGGAGTTCACTTGACTCTCTTCAACACAATGACCTCACAGTACTTCGCTAGGACTGTAATGTAGGGTAAAGGTTAGGTAAGATAGCATATGGTCATACTGGCTCATCCTTCCTTAAACTCTACATATTCTTTTCAAGTACAAAGATTCTTTTAGTTCCTTTTTCATATATCTCACCTTAATATCTCTATTACTCATCCTAAGTATCTCCCTTTTCTATTTTCTTTCAAGACAAAACTCTTTTACTTTCTCCCCTTTTCTATTTTCTTTCAAGACAAAACTCCTTAATGTCTTTCTTTTTGATTCTCCCCCTTCTTTTTCTGAATTTTTCATCAGAGACACTTCATTCTTCCTACTACCTACCCCAATATAGCCTTTGGCCATTGCATTACTTTTAAGTTCAAGAAAGGATTGAAATAGGATTTATCTTTCACAAAAATGAGTTAGGGACATAATGTTGCAAAAGAAGGGATTAAGGCTCAAAAAGGGTTCACTGAGGATCAAGTCACTGTCAAAGGATGCCACTATGGTCAAATTAGACTAACGAAACCAAAGAAGGCCAAAAATCCTCTCCTAATCCGAAATTAACCAAGTCACCTTTCAAGACAAACTGAGCAAGTTCTAGATGATGTAACATAAGCATTTCAAGAAGATCACTAACCACACATTGGCAAAATGGTTTTGCATCAAACAATGGTAACACATATGCAATTTTTCAATCATCGCATATCTAAGTTTGATTTCTCACATAGTCAACTCAAGATTCCTCAAATCCATTCGGTGATTGATTTATCAAGAAGGGACTAACTAGTGAGTACATGCTTGTTGCCCATGGCACTATCCAAATCACAAATATAGATCATCAATGCTCGGATTGATAAAGACTAGAGATACAATATCGTATTTGTGCACATGTCATCTATGTACGAGGTTTGCCAAAAAATTATAATCATTCATTCATTCAACAAGAAAACCAACAGAAATAACAAAATAAACACTGTTCTATTATAACCCAAATTAAAATTTATTTACAACCCAAAAAGTTAAAAATTATCTAAATATCCATTAATAGCACTATTTACCAAAATAAAGCACTATCATTGTCTCATCAAAAATAAAAATATCTAGAAGACAAGGAATTTCTCAAGCTCACCCCTCATAAAAAAATAAACATTGCCCTAAATATGCAAGGGACGACAAAAAGTAAGAATAAAAGAAAGTAGTGAGTATGAGAATCCCACTGTCATGTTAACCCTGCTATGTTGATAGAGATGAAAAAAATGCCATAGGGGCATCTATGCCCTTTTCTACTGGTGTGCACTCAAGATCAATATCTGGTTTAGCAAACTTAGGTGCACTCATACCGAATGTGACAATCATAGACTGGTCTAGCATAGAAGCTGCAAGTGTTGCATCTACCATCTCTTTCTCCACTCCATCTAGCTCATCTGGTTCTTTTGGCTCTGCTTAGCTCCCAATGTCTCCTCATCAGTCTCCGGAGCTCTCATCTCCTGATTCTCTTCAGTGCCAACACCCGAAGCTACTACATTTGGCCTCATTTTATGCTATATCCACCTTGAGTAGTGGATCCTCCAGCCCATCAAAGAATGTGCTCAAGTTTATGGACCAGAGGGATGTCATCTCCTTCTTCAACTCATCACTATTTATTTTTAAAGTGTATGTATCCATACTACCACCACTTGCTTTATAGACAACTACCACTTTGTCTTTTAGGCTAGGTAGCTCCTTACCGTGGTCACCAATCATAGATTCTAACCTATCAATCCTCAACTTGTGAGCTTCATTTAGCATATTTTACTTTGCTTCCGTCCCAGTATATGGCCTTAATCCCTTGGCTATGGTTACCTCAACCAATTTAGGTACAAATAACTCAACCCTTGTGAGCCGAGAATCTGCAACTTTGGCCAGGTGGTCAATCACAAAAATGGTGGCCCTAGTGAGTGGGGGTTGGTCATTTGTAGCCTTTGTCTTTGCAGAAGAAATGGGGGAAGCAGAGAAATGTAGAGTTGGGGAAGAAGAAGGTATACCTACCTTATTGCCTAGCTCTGTAGCGCCAGACTCGAGAGCTTCAACATCGATAATGGTGTTTTGTTAGCCGACTTCTTCCTAGCCCTATCCTCTTTATCTCTTAAGTACTCAACCTTGATCCTTCTAATATCAGTGGATGCTGATGGATTTACCTCTACATTGGTCTTTCCATTCCTTGGGACTTTATCCCTTCTACACACTGTAATAGTGAGACATAGAAAGCATAGCAAGATCTGGAACAACTTTTCCCTTGTGAGGATTTCTTGAGAAATAATAGCACCAAGGTTTATCCTCTTGCGATCTATGGTACTTTTAACTAGTGCCGCTTTGATCAAGCGAAGCACCCATTCGTTTTGTTACTACATTAAGTTGTTTCTAATAAAACAAAACTAAAACCTTCTGTTATATTTATCTTTTTCTTTTCAATTATAGCTCCCTCTTCTAACCACGAGAGAGCTGGAATAATAATTATTGGACCCAACCACGCTTTCATATCATCAAATGTTTTCATCTTCAGCATCTCATCCATTTCAATTTTATCCCTGTTCATACATCCTAGGATATCATTGATTTAAGTTTGACTGCATAGGACCTGCACACCCTGAACTTCCATAGCATCTAGGGGTTTGAGCAATGACTTGACTCTACTCTTATTCTTTGGAATGGCTTTTTCATAGGCCTCATAAAATTCTTGGACAATGGTAGGCACATAAGGATCCCGAGGTTTGGTGAAAATTGGAAATTGTGGACTTTAAGAGTTTCCCAAGCTGATGGATATCAATCAATCACCCCATCAGTGGACAATTATTTTTGCTTGAGAATTGTCTCTTTTCTCACTGCTCTAAGTCTATTCAGGTGTCTAGGAGCTATCACTTCTTTGATCCTTTGGGATGTTTGTAGTAGAGGACCATGGGTGGCCTTAGACCTCCCTTCACATTGGTGCCTTTTTGGGCTAGCCTCCGAAGCAGGCTGTTTGGAAGGTCTAGGTCTTTCCTTCTCCTCATTTGTGCTGGTCTAAGCGATGTTGAGTCGTGTATTCTCATCACTGGTGGATTCCTACTGCTCATCCACTTTTCTTTTCCCTTTGCCTCGCACTTCTTTTTGAGGTCGATGGACTATTTTTTATGCTCTATCGGCAGCTATGACAGTCCCCTAGCTACTCTTGATCCACCCCGCATGAATTATTCCTTTAGTTTGCCTATTTTTATACCATCCTTGTAGGAAAGCATTGACAAACAATCCGGCATAACATTTGATCATATCAAAGAAATTCAGAACAGACTGGTCAATTGGACCATGAATCATACTCGGCAAATCACCACTCTGATTCGGCGGTCAAATAGACCGTCATATTTTTGCACAGATTTTAGACTTGGGGTCATGCTATCTGTAATGATACTCATGCTCAATACGCGATGCACTAATTTGATTCAGTGACAAAGAGAGTTCATCACCGAGAATTACAATAGTCATTCATGACAAATAGCCAAATAAGGTGGTGTACGCATTAGTTAGGCGCATCGCCGAGTGCACTTAGGCAGTCAAAATGACCATCGCCTGTTGTGATTGGAAAGGCCCCTAATCCATTCACCAAAACTTTAGCAATTTCCATAGATCACATAGATGATTGCACATATAAACTGCCACAGCACATTAATACAAGCTTAACTACTGGCTATCACTATCACATGGTTTTAATGGCTAGGCACTCAATCAAACAATGATTTACCTTAAGAATGATGTCACCTGACCTATCATAAGGCAAGTTCAATCACTTAAAATGATCAAGGGTAACTCAGACTTCACCAATAGCCTATAGAAATAGTCTATCCAACAGCCATGCCATTACAAAAAAATATTCATTTGATCATGGCCTATTTCAATAAAGTACATTCAAGCACAAGATTTTGGGTCTAACCACAAACTAATCAGTAATGAGTAAAAAACACTTTCATTCATGATTCTAACCCAACTCAGTCATATCCCCAATTTAGACATTCATAAAGAGATATCAAAACTCAAAATAAAACATACAAACATGCAAACATAAGGTTCAAAGACAACTCTAAACTCCTACCCATATGAATCTCTCAAGAATTTCAAAGTATAAAGTTATGATTTTCACATCAGAAACCCTTATCAACCTTACAAATAATAGCTTTTTCAAAGTACTAGAATAAGGCATCGAAATCATACATGTTCAACAATGAGACACAATGAACACCTTTGGTGATGCCCTTGATGATCATTCTTAACATTTTGGTGAAACTTTTAAGAGAAACAAGGGAAAGGGCTATTGGCATGCGAGGAAGAGAAAATGAGGGAGGGGTGAAAGTGAAAGGTCCAAGGCATTTGGAAAGCCTTATATAGGTCGGTGAGCGTGCATGTTCGATGATGCTAAACAATACTATCTAGCACACTTGGCA
Source organism: Solanum virginianum (assembly GCA_000787875.1). Classification (NCBI taxonomy): domain Eukaryota; kingdom Viridiplantae; phylum Streptophyta; class Magnoliopsida; order Solanales; family Solanaceae; genus Solanum; species Solanum virginianum. The sequence continues at coordinate 13,558 of DF359537.1, forward strand.
CTGCGCCACACATGCTTGGGACTACCCTTTTCACAGTGTGTTTACCTTGCCTTCTATCCTGAAGTGCGGTGAAATGCACCAGTACCCTTTTTTGGTTCTTAGAAAGTTATTCCTTAATAGGACCTCTGTTGTTTAGTGGGACTACATCATATCTTTTATACCAAGCTCTATTAATTTTTGTCATACCATCCATGAGGTTGCATGTTTTTGTGAATGGCTATGTTATTTGACCTCCTTTCACTAGTTGATCAGCAACTCCTTTGTTTGCAGCATCAAGACTCACATAAAAGTATTGTAAAAGCATATGGTCTGAAACTCCATGGTTAGGACATTGAAGTCAGAGTTTTTGAAACCAAAGACATGTTTCATGTAATGGATAACCCTTTAGCTGCTTAAAGTTCTCAATATTTTTTCTCAATTTTATCATCTTTGAGGGAGGAAAAAATCTCTCAAGGAATGGAGTTTGTAGGTCCTCCCATACAGTAATGAAATACAAGGAAATTATCCTATCCACCTCAATGCCTCTCTAGTGATGGAGAAATGAGATAGCCTTAGTCGGATATCCTCTTGGCTTACTCCCCTGAAGTTGAATGAAAGATACACATCAATAAAGTTCCTTAAGTATTTATGAGGATCTTTGCAGCCGAGCCCTCTGAATAATCCCTTCAGTTAGAGGAGTGGAAATATAGTGCTTGCCACATGGAAATTAACACCTCTAGCTAATTGGTGTAGTCAGATAGCACTGGTGCTTCCAATCTGATCCTAATTAACATTTTGCATCCCATTTATGTCTCCAAAATTCTCACCATGAATGTTTCTATCATCCTCCATCTTTACACCTGGTGTTCAGTTAGCAAAAATAATAAGAAAATAGTAAAGTGAATTCTAACTAAAAGAACAAAGCTCAACAAACACTTAATATGAACACGTGGATTCCCCAGCAACGGTGCCACTTTTGATGTCGCTCAACCCAACTACTCAAAGGCAGAAGGGGTGGTCATCATCAGTCTAATAACCCAACTTTAGAGGTTGAGGTCTATCTCACAGGGAATTATTGTTCAAGGCAGAAGTGACTCATTGGACTAAGTAATTATAGGATCTTGGGGGTTGCAATAATTAGAATAAAGTTCAGCTACCAAGTTCTAATTGTCGAATTAAGCAACTATCAAGGGAAGATATTAGCATGAGCAAATATGGGCAATAATCTAACAAATAGGTCTAGATGCTTGATTACATGAGTTGATGTTTAGTGAAAGGCTATGTTACTTGTAACCCACATCACCTATGATATATGGGTGTTGTACATGAATAAGCTAAGATATCACACGCGGACCATCGATGACACGCTTGGCCTAAGAAGTCAAGAAAAACGCCAACTATCTTGGCAATTACATCCATAAATATGGATATCTACTGAAACCCCATAAGATTTTCGGCCATTATATCCATTCCACACTCTAATAATCATAGCTACAGAACAATCAGAGATCTAAAACAAAACCCAAGTTTGCAACCTTCAAATTCATACACTAAACTTAGGAATAGATATAAATTCACCAAAATCAACTACTGATAAATCAAGACATTACAAACCCCATGAGTAAATTAAAGACCCATATTAAAAGCACACCCCCAACATGGGGGTTGTAGCCAGACATGCTAGAAATTAAAGATTGATTACCAAACATAGTAGCAGAAGTCATGGGTAACAAGATTAAGTACAAATTATTCATTATCACCACCTAATCCTTATCAATTTGATGCCCATAAGCTACAAAACCCTAGCCTCCCTTGTACTCTAAGAAAAAGGTTCTACGTACTACTACTATAGTGTATGTGTTCTGATATAGAATAAACAGATTATGTATAATGTCCTTTCAAAAATTACTTATTTACTTCGTGCAAAAAGTTTGAATGTTTATGTTGCGAAATGCTATTTGGTGGCCAAGGTCGACTATCGCTGAGCATCTAGCGATGCACCGAATGTGCACTTGAATCCTTTCTTATGCATCCTTATGAGGTTTCTCCCACTTTAACATTAGGTTATGACTCTTTGGTCTACCTATCTAATTCGATAATGTTTCAAAATATTTTTTATATCACCTTTTTGTCAGTGCTTTGGGGCATTGGATGCTGCAAGTTTAGGCGATCACTCGTGCGCTTTGGTATATCATCATGTATTCTTTACAATATCAATCCTGACCGCACTAATAACTTGAGTTGGAACCTTGGTTGCTACATATTTAGGCGATCTCCTTGAGCGTCCGGTAGATCACCGAGTACGTCAACAAAACTACTTTTCACCACCTTTCAACACTTTTGCTCGCTTTCTAAGGTTCCACCTAGACTTGCCCTTTTGCATACTTTTAAATCAATTTCCTATCATGGAATATATATATTTGTTAGCAATTGAATTATTAGCACACTACGGGCAAGATTTCTTTGCAATTAACTACAAAATGAGTCTGAAATATAGACTCATCAACAAGCCAACTTCCACTAAGGAATGAGCATCCTTTGAAGTTCCTCAAGTGTCCTCAAGTGCTCATACTTGACCTATTGGTATGTTAAGCACCTGGCTAAAAACTCTTATGTGTCTCTCTTCATGCTGCACCACCAATAATGTTGACTCAGATCATCATACATCATCACTGCTCGTGGATGGATAAAATATCTAGTACAGTGAGCCTCCTCAAGCACAATCTAATCAAATTAATAACCTTGGGCACATAAAATGACTCCCGATCCTCAAAACTCCCTCAGAATCAATCTTGGCTTTCTTAGCCTCCTCTCTAACTACCTTGTCGTGAATCCAACATAGCTTCTCATCCTCAAATTGCCTTGTGCGAATTTGATCTATCAATAATGAGCGAGCTTCAATAGATGCAAGCACACTGCTATCCTTAAAAATCTGCAATCTCACTAAACCATTAGCTAGCCTCTGAACAACCTTAGCCAAGGGTCTCTTCTCCACCCGAATAGCTACAAGACTCCCCATACTAGAGTCCTTTATACTCAAAGCATCAACCACCACATTGTCTTTACTTGGGTGGTAGAAAATAGTCACATCATAGTCATTTAGTAGCTTAATCCACCTCCTTTGTCTCAAGTTTAGGTCCTTTTGGCTAAATATGTACTATAGGCTACGATGGTTGATGAATATGTCATCATTCTACGAGTCCTTCTATGGGTCGTAGAGCATTCTACGAGTCCTTCTACGGGTCATAGAGCATTCTACGAGTCGTAAATAGGTTTTGTGAAGATTTCCAGTGAGAGGCTATTTGCTGAAATTGAAGTCTACGAATATGCAAATGAGTCATGGAGTAGTTTACTAGTCGTAGAATACCTTTCATTCCCTGAGGATCAGAGAAGTGGACTAGCAGGAAAGTTATCAGACGCAACCTCCTTTACGGGTCATAGCCACTTTACGAGTCATGAAGGGGTGTTGTAGAAGTGAAGTCTAAAATTTAAATAACTGATTATGAGATACTGACTATGAACTGTAGAAGATAATACGGGTCATACAACACCTTTCATAAGACATGCCCACCAGTTTTCCTAATTTGTCCAGGACTTTTTTTTAATTTTTATAAATAGGTTTTGCAGGTTATTTTTTGGAAGTTCTCTTCACTTCATATCAGTTTTGTGTAGTTTAGGTTAAGTGCTCAGAGAACTCAATATTCTTAGAGAGAAAAATGATAAGAGTCTTTGAAAACACTTATGGTTTAATTCAATCTTCTAGCTTGTGATTTTCATTGACTTTGGATTTTCTTATTCTTAATTTGATTGTGTAAATGTTTAATTATGTATTCTTAATTCATAATCTCTTTAGCTACACATAGCATGAGTAGCTAAATTCACAACTAGGGTTATAGGAGCCATGAATAACTAACAAAGTAAAATCGGATAATTTATAATTCTTCGAAGGTGCATATGCATGTATTAATTACCTCTCTTTGTTTTGCATATTTTCTAGTGGTGGCCAACATTAGAACTCCCTAGTGTTATTGACTAGACCAAGGTAGTAATAAATAGGAAAAGAGATTAATTAACAGGATTCGATTGATGTGTTCTCATCCAATCAACCAATTTGGGCCAAAGGGAGATTGTATTGGGACTCATAGGTAATGGTTAGTAATGTACACTATGGAGATGGGCCAAGTCATATAGTGAAATTCACCTCTCACCTTTCACCAAAGGGCTTGGTAAACTTAATTATCATCCACTAGACAAGATTTATGTTATTTGGTGATACTAAGTTGGGGAATCATGGGAACACAATACTCTAGTTGCTCTCTATTATTGATGTTTCTCTCGTGATAGTTAGTTTTGTTTATTTTCTCATTGATTATTGCAAATCACTTTTCTAGGAAATTGAGTTGGTTAATTACTCAAATTGCATATTGGTGAATTCTCAAGAGTCTACGTAATCCCTGTGGGATCGACCCTAACCTTGGTTAGGTTCTATTTCTTGACAGCGAATGCTTTATCCTCTAAAAAGGAGGTGTAACTTGGGAAACATCAAGATTTTGGTGCTGCTGCCAAGGAATACTGGTAGACTTAGTGTATTCATTAGTAGTTCGAGTATTAATCCTTAGTTCACTTTATTTTACTTTTATTTTTTGTTTTTGTTCTTTGCAGGGTATATAAGTAGTGTATGCCCAACACTCGGAGTCAAGGGAAGCCCATAACTCCATTTGATCTAGAGATTCACTGAGCTATAAGAATAATGGCCCAAAATAATGCCAATAACATGGCTAATGCAGCCGAAAATAGGGATAATAATAATGAGGACAGGAATAAGAACACACCTCCTTTGAAGGACGTTCCACAGCCTCAGGATTTCAACACCAGTGCTTACCAGTGGAATTAGTACATGTTGAATCTTATGGCTCTGGAGGTGATTAGAGCCATTATTTTGCCACCACCATCAGAAATCATAAAGTCACAGTTTGAGTGGGTTACTTCAGATGCTGCAAAACCATGGGCTATTTGCGGGCTTACCATCAGAGGATCCACATAGCCACTTGCACAATATGACATTTGTGTGTAAGAACATAATGGGAACATAGAATTCATCTATGGATGTTGTGGGACTCCATGTTTTCCAATTGTCTCTCATGGGCAATGCTACATTATGGCTATCTGAGCTCTTGTAGAGTTAAATCACCAGCTGGTAGAATTGCAGAGAGACTTCATAACAAGGTATTTCCTTAAGCCAAATAGGCTTAAGTTGGAAGAACAGATCCATCTCTTGAAGCAATTACCTTGTGATTCAATCCTCGCTACCTAGGAGCAGTATAATAGATGCTTGAGGAGTGCACCAGACCATGAAATTCTGGGGAATGTCCTGGTGGAGAATTTCTACCAAACTCTAGATGCTAATATTCAAGCATGTGCGGATGCCCTCTTGGGAGGTATGTTTGTGGAACAACCATTCACAAAAATTTCTTGTCACAACCCAAACTAGGGCGTAGATATGACACGGCGAATGGGAAACCCAAAGGAACCCCAAACAAGCCTCTTAGCATATCATTAGACATCCTTGATTGTGGAACCAATTAAATAGCATTGATAGAATAGAAACAAGGGCAAAGGGACTAAAGGGAAACTTTCATAATATAAAAATCAAGAGACAAGATAGTCAAGACTCATAGCATAATTACACATCATGTCCAAAAACACCTCTACTACATATATACTTATTGGGGGCCAAGACAAGAAATCGATCA